>JACJUY010001311.1:66181-84178 GCA_014220935.1 Platorchestia sp. MABIK
AGCAAGAGCAATTTCATCATTCCTAATCGAAAACTTTATTGTCAATATTGTTATATTATTAGATATATTGGTAAATAATTTTATAATAATACCCATGTAGGGCTTATAATGGTTTAATTTTAAAATAATTGTAAAAGTACCGGTATTGGTAGTGTCGGTCAAAGTATCGGTATTTCCAAGTATCGGAGTATCGGTATCGGTATCGGCCAAAAAATGGGTATCGGTATCGGCCAAAAAAATGGTATCGGTACATCACTAGTTGTTATGGTCATGTTTGTATAAAAAATTGAAATAATTGAAGAATAAATGCGAGGAGAGAAAAATTATACTTCAAAGAAGCTAGTCTAAACCCTGTAAAATTGAAGTTTTTTCCTAAAATTTTTTGCCAACCATGAAAAAGATTGAGCATTTAAAAGCATGCAGAGTAAAAAGAAAGGAAAATAATACATGTAAAGTTTATTTTCCACAGCATAGCAATAGGAATTGAAAACAAATTTGGTATGTGTACAAAGTGACATTTCATCTGTGTACCCGATGAGCCATTTATACGTTTGTTCGCGCGTGTAGCTTGTGCAAGCTTGACTAGCAGAATAGTTTGCTGTTCATTGATATCTGCTTGGAGCAGTGCATGCCTCACACTGGTTGTAGTGTTGGTGTACTCAGGTCTTCAGAACGAGGTAGCCAGAAGTCTGAGCGCTAGCCTCAACAACAACAACAACAACAACAACAACAACAACAGCAGCAGCACCAGCAAGTCGGACAGCAAGCCGGGCGTTATCCTGCCCGGTGTGGTGCCCCCCATGATGGGACAGCGACCTAAGCCTGCTCGTTCCAAGGCACCGCCTACCTCTTCTAAGGTTCGTTGCCCATGTGCTCCGTCTGTTAAACGACCGTTGCTAAATGACGTTCGGGGTTGGTCTATATTGTTAGCCTTATTATTCATAGCACCCTTATAGGTAGGGCCACAGATTTTAACTGTCTGGAAAAACAGCGATGCAATTGATGTACCTTTTATCAAACCTACTTCTATGTCTCCAGTATGGTGAAAATTTTAATAACTTCTCACTATTAAAAATCGTTGTGGAGTATGCCTACTCGGAAATATGAAAGGAAGGATGATCAATAATGGCTTAATAACTTGAAAACTTATGCCTTTTTCAGAAAAGACACTTGAAAATATTGTCTAGTGTCCAACTCTGCCATAAAATACTTTGAAACAACTTCTTGTGCATCGTTTACTTCTATCAGTGCTAAGAATTTCCTAACCTGAAACAAATATTCATTGAATTTTTTTAATTCACATTGAGAACTGTTTAGTACTTTGTTGTTCTTTTTTTGAAAACTTCTCGACTACGTTTGTTTTCCTCAATAAATTCAAGTACTCAGGTCCTTCCTTGCTAAAGTAAAATTTTGATGTTTTAATATTACATTACTCTTTGTTTTCCATTTTGTAATTTATTTTGATTGCTTTTATTGAAGTTATAACATTGTAAATTTTCATTGCGGTAGTTTTTAGGCCAAGAGAGAATATTTCGTTTCGTTGAATATTTTAGTGCCAATGTCAGGAATCCACTAAATAATAATACACATTTGGTTGCTTGCTTGGTTGGTCCGTCTCATTGTCACGCTCTTTACATAGGGGGATGTGCTTAACACGTTGGTCGCGATGGGTTAAGTTGAAATTCAATACTAGACTTAAATTTAACTTCGCTTGTAGTGAGTAATTTCAAAAATAAGAAACATTAACTGGATGATACCTTCATTTAGCTTTGATTAATTATGTATGAAAATTCAGTATACGACTTCATCAGCATCATGAAAATTCACTCCGTGTACACCGGCGGCTCAAATCGCGGTCAACGTGTTAATGACCGTCTCTGTGGTACGAGTTTGACCAGTGCACATGTAGAAAATAATTTTAATTGCGTGTACTCACAAATACGTTCATTGCAGTATCAGTTTTTCAAATAATGAAAGTGTTTTTGTGTTTTACAAATCTGATTACATAATTTTTGCTTTTAATCGAATCTCGTCATTTTTGACGGGCCGTGTACACTAGCAAACTAATAATTTGGTGTAAACAGTAGATTTATGTTCTTTCATTTTTCTAAAGCAGAATCAGTTAATGAAATTTTAGTTTTTAAATTTTGATCTATCTCATCCCTTTGGTGTTCTGTGAGAGATGTCCATGTTTTCTGTTCACATCCCATTTGGGGTGTTTATTTTATTTTAGACTGCTGCATTTAACATTTTCCAAGTTTTTGTTTACTTGGGCTTTTTATCTACAAAATTGGATCTAGTTCCCATTTTTCCTCTAAGTTTAATAAACTGGAATTGGCATGTGGTCTTTCAGATTCCGGAATCTGCTGTAGAAATGCCAGAAGACGCGATGGGTGCTCTGAACCTTCAGCTGTCAGGCCTGAAGTTCGGAACTGATGGTTTCGACTTCATTCCCGAGCCGAACAAAAGCTCGCCATCGGCTGTTGCTCTGAGCTCGGCGGACGCGTCGTACCCTCCTCCTGCCGCTCCGTCTGTGAGCTCCTCGTACACTAACAACTCCCCGTACGTTGTGGAGGCGAGTGCCGCTGCGGGCTCACCGGCGTATGGCACTAGTGTTGCTGCGGCCGCTCCGCCCTCGGTGTCGGCTGTGCCCAGCTCCTACTCCAACTCATCTTATCCCTACGCTTCTGCTTCTCTCAATTCTTATTCAAACTCTTCACATCCTACGAGCAACTATTCGTTGCCATCTGGTCTGGAAAGGGCTGAAAATGCTACCAATTCTGCTGTCAAACCATCGCAAAATGTAAGTGAATTTTTATCTGATAACGTAACTTATAATCGACGTATTTTCCTCATTGACGTTTAAGTTGTTCGTGAAGAGTGGATTGAACAATTGTTACAAAAACTATTCTCATGTCTTTATTGTGATATGTTTATGCTCGAACACGCATCACCTACTATGCTTTCAGAATATACGAAGCCGGAATTTGTACGTTCATAACATTGACTTTATTTATTTCGTGTCGCCATTACGTTCAAATAGAAAGTTTGGAATGCGCTCTTCAACATTCTCTGATGTTGAACTATAGCTTCTTCCGATACTTGGGAAGAAAAGATTAGTGTAAGAGTGGAATAGGTTTTTCCTTTTCGTTGTGTAGTAATTAACTGCTAAATATTCCCAGCCATATTCAAGTGAGGTGCAAATATTATATCAGTTGAACCGTTTTTTTTATAAACATTTTTTTGAAGATCTTTGTTTTGCTTCTCATTGTTGCAAGTTATGCATGTTTTGTGATTGTTTTGATAAAAGCCACAAAAATTGGAGTCTGCATTGAATTGTATATGCTAGTGTGGAGTGCGAGTTGATTCAACTCGATGTGTGCTTCACGTGTTGCATTTCAGTGTTGTGTGGAAATTTTCTTGTTTAACCTATGCGGTCTACGAAGCTGCTACATTCTTTACTTGACAAAATTTCTCATTTTAATGGAAGGACGCATGGAAAACTGTTCATTGGTTGATAATAATAAAATAAATTTTCCGTAAGTTTTTCAATTAAATTATGTTGGAAATATTTTTGTGATGTTAATTTGTATCGCGTTTGAGGGACGTGAATAACTTTCATTTCTGTTTCACATTTCTTTTTCCATTCGCGGGAATCATGGTGATCATGTTTCTGTTGAGTCATCCTAATAATTTCGTTTGTTTCGCCAGTTGTTTCTGCAAGACATTCGTTGAATTTATTAGTATGAACTTAAATGTGTTAAATGACTCGTTTAAGTACAGCAGCAAATTTAAATTGAAGCGTTGTATAGGCTACTTCGGTTGATTGCATTCATTTTAGTCGGCTTTCAGATGTTAAAATCACACAAGTTTGTTGAAAAACAACGTGGATTTTGTAAAGTGTTACAATCAGCTGCATTTGTAACACTTTAATGACTTAATAGATGTAGCTAGCTAGTAGTGTTCACATTAAAAAAAACTTTTTAACAGTTTTAGATAATATTAATGGTAATTTCAGCATTTCTCAAGATTACCTGCTATTTTCTGTGTGCCTCTGTCAGACTTGCATAGATTTAGATTTTAAATTAACAGCTTCCGATTTGCAGAATATTTAATAACTAAATGAAAATTGAACCGGCACACTAATACCAGATTAAGAATTAACTCTGAATTGTTTTCATTATGAGTTAGTAGGGTATTTTGTAATAAATTATACGATTTATTATTTCAAACAATTATGACTCATGATTTTCCATTTTATGTAGGTTTAATTCTTTCAAATCAAATTATTCGACGAAATTCTTGAGTATTTTGGCAAAATTGGTTATTACAGTTGATTTAAATCGTACTTACATGTTATTAGACTGAAAGAATTACCGGCACTTTGCCATGAAACCAATTGAGTAGGATTGTAAGGATGATCAGTCGCTTCTATGGCTTATGGAGTGGACTAACAAAAACTAGCATGTTGTTGGTTGGTAGGAAGTTGTAGGCCGCTTTGCCAGTTGTGTGTGACGTGTGTACTCCTCACCCTTGCCAGCTTGGGCCGGAACCAATTCCATTCCCGGGCAGTCAGCAGAACAGTAACGACGGCAGTGGTACACAGCACCTCAGTAGTTCCAGCAGCGGCGCTAATGCTGCCACTGCTGAGGCTTCTGTTGGCGCAGTTGCTGCCGCCTCGAGCAACTCTTACCTCTCTATGCGACCTGCTAGCGGCATCGCTGTAGCGGCTGGTGCTGGAGGCACGGGTGCTGTGAGCACCCAACATAAGAAAGATATGAGTGGGTTGTCGGTGGGTGCGGCTGGTACAGCACTCGGTGGACTGGGGTCCACTAGTGCAGCCTCTGCTGCAACTGCTTCTCACTATTCGTACTCCTTGCCCTCCAAACCCACCACTACCTTCCCTTCTCCTCCCTCTGTTCCCTTCTCTCAACAGGTGAGTCATCATCAGCTCCTTCCAAATGCTTTCCTCATACCATTTCCTTTCATCCATTGTGGTAGCTTTGTCATTTGTGTTGTTCAAGCCCTGATTATATTCATAAAAAGCTTCTACTAAATGGATTCTTCTTCTTTGTTCAAATGTTTTGAAAATCGAGTGCGAGTGTAGAAAACGAACGGATCCTTCCACTGTGCTTTAGTACATGAGTTTTCCATGCCCTTCCAACAGCATTTTTTTTTATTGGCTGTCTAAATATATTTAATTTTTTCTTAGTTGTTGTAATTCGTAATTTTTCATGCTGATTAATGTGAGCTACTTCTGGCTTCAATTCGATTTATAATCAACTAGCGTGTCGCATTTGGTGCCTGTGAATTATTTTACTGAATTCGTTTTTATGTGATATAACCTACTCCCTTGGCCTGAATTTGAATTGAGGTAATCATTGTCTTTAATATGGATATCTGACACTGTGTAATCTTGTGTGTTTGTTTTTGCGTGCTAATATTACCCAATGGTCTGCTCAATAACTATCGGTGGCGTTTGTTTGAGCTTAGCTGGAGAATTTGAAATGATTTCACTTCCCCCTTTTTTTCTTGTGTTCATTCGTACTTGATGAAACTTGGAGTATTTATTTCTGCCGGTTTTATATTTTAGATTCTGAATTGTGCACTTACATTTTGACATAGCGTTTTTTTTTATGAATGTGATAAAATTGTTAGTTTTCCGGGTTATAAAGGTTGCTTAGCGTTTATATTCTATTAAATTTCTTCTGTCAGACCTCAGTACTCTTTTTTTAGAATATTGTTTGGGGAACAAATCATTTCTTTGAAACAAATGTTCTCAGCAGAATTCGAAAAAAAAGCTATTGTATCTGGTTGAGGTTACTCGTAAAAAATATTGTGTTAAATACTTATCGAGTGACTAACTGAATCTGGTCATAGTATGAAAATTTTGAGTTTGAATTTCTCATTTGAAGTATCATCAGCCTGCTCTGAAATATATTTTTGTGTAAAAAATTTCACAGCAATGAATGAAGGTGTTTCTAAGTGAAAATTTTTAGCCTGATAGTGTTATTCATTATTCTGAATTGTAAACGTTGCTAAACAATAGTAAGCTCATAGCTCATGTGTTACATATTACAAGTCAATCATCTTCTTCAGCCTGGCCCTTGGCTTTTGAACTTTTTCTCTCCTAAGTTATCATCCAATACTGAAATTATGTGATTGAAATTTTCATAATTTTTCTGATAGCGATAAAAACATTGTCGATCCGACATAAATGCTGCATACGAAAAACTGAGAGTTTTTCATTGTCATAATGCAGACATTCCTGTTAAAAAGGGAAGGTGATTAAATGCAAAAATTTATCATTTTTGCGAGAACATCGAATGTTAAAGCCGGCTGTGAATTGCGATGAATTATGGATGGAAAGGATTTACTGGGTCATGCTCTATTTTCTATTATGTTCCATTAGTTTTAGTCTAAACAAAGACGTCATTTTATCAGACGACTGTTGTTACTTCACCGAGTTTTTGCTTTGATCGCACGACTGCTGTTGTATTTCAATCTCGGTGCAAGACTAATTGTAACGATGCATCTGTTTGCCACTCCGCGTTCACTTCAGTGTAAACGCTTCATCAGTTCTTGGCATGCTTCATTCCAGCAGTCAGTACTGCGGTACAAGCCACATTTCCAATTAAGACACCAAACATTGTGTTAAGGTATGGGTTTACTGATAATAGTACATTTTCGCGCAGAATTCGTATTCGAGTAACGGTCAGGATGGAAGCAGCGGCGGCGATGGAAGCTACAACAGCAGCGCCGCAGTAAGCAACGCCTTGTCTGGGCACCAGAGCAATAGTGCGCCTGTTGCTGCTGCTACCGCTCCTGACTCTGGTCAGGTGGTCTCTGCAAGCAGCACCAACAGCTTCTCCTCCTCCTATGGGGTGAGACTTCATGTGCAGTTTTGTGGCCTCTAATCATTCATTATCATTAGTGTCTTATGATGTAGTAATTGCAGCTGGAAATCTCTGTTTTATAATGAATGTGGGTTTCTCTAAAATATTAGACAGTGTTTGTGCCTAGCAAAGTGTGGTACTTCACCCAATTTAAAAGTGCTTTCAGTGAGATAATGGAGGAAAAAGTGGTTGTATTTGTTTTGAGATGTCATTGTTGAAGACAGGTGAACTTTCTTAATTTTTATTGCTTGATTACTTTGTGGTAACCGTGGTTCTTGCTCATTGAGAATCTGGTAGAAAAAAATTCTGCGTTGTAACCAACATCCAATTGCAGTAGGCCGCGCTCCTCCGCCTTTATGAGAGGCTATGATATTAGTCTATCATTTGACATTATTCTATTTCCTTCACTCGTCTGTCATGAAGGATTGTTTTGCACGTACTCCTTCAATTTTTTTATCTTGTTCGTTGTGACTGTTCACACTAACATTACAGCATTTGTCCCATTCATTTTGAGTCAATATTTTGACGGTGTTTAAGTTCTTGTGTCTTAATGATGTTTGGCTACCTCTGCAATCATGTTGATGAGGTATCGCATTATTTGATTCCGATGAATTATTATATCATTGGAATGAGAGTATTTATCTTGTATGCGATTGTAATTCATAAGTCGTTTTTTTTGTTGAGCAGGCAGTTTCCAACAGTGGTGGCCAGCAGGGCACTCAATCACAGCAGGAGCAGCAGCAGCAGCAGCAGCAGTACCTGGCTAGTGGGACTGGAAGCAGTGCTGCGGTTCAGTACCAGAACAGCTACAACACTTCCAGCCACTCCAGCCTGTCTGCATCAATGAATACCAAAGCTCTCGCGCCTCTCAAAGATGCATCTCAGGTACACTTGAGCATACCAGTGATTTGTTATGCACGTTGTTCGGGTTTTTGACTTTACCGTAGGAGAGCGTCGTTCTGCGTGTATTGGAAGACTTGATATCATTTTTAAAATGTGATTTTCTGGTGATCGATCCCATGATGAGCGACTCCACACACCTTGAAGTTGACCTGGGCTACTTACTACTAATTAAGCTTAACTTTCAAAGTATTTTTTGGGACTAATTCATACCTACGATGGTTTATTTTCAGATTCTAAGTTTCTTTCAGATTGGTGGCAAGTTTCTTTATTTCAAATGTATTTTTGGTGAAAAAGAGTAAAAACTTGATATCTTTATCTTTTTCAGAAAGACAGGAAGGACATTAGAAGCATAACCACAAACATGTAGAAATCTGGAAAATGTTTCTGTTGTGATATTTTGTGGTATGGAAGTTCTTAGACAAGTGCTGCTTTTGTGAACACTTGCACGAAATTAGAATTTTACGTGTCAAGTTAATTATTAGAATTGCAGAAACGTGTGTCCTTGTTGATGGATGTTTTAGGGGACTCCAGTGAAAAATGATTAAGTTCATAACGTGATTTGGATATGGATACATGAATAGTTTTTGAACCACGTAATTTTAAACCTGGCTTTTCTATTGTTTATTGATGATCATTAAGCTCATTCTTCCTTTATCCTTTTGATGCAGCCTGCCATGGAAGCCATTTCACTATTCGTAGTTGCTCCCCTAAAAATTTTGAGGGTTTGTCTTGAAAGTTTTTACTTCAAAAGTATACGTTCAATATGCTTAATGTAGAAAAATGTTTTGTAACGAACGCAAACCGTATACATTCTGTCGTCATGAATTAGCAAGTTCATTAGAAATCCACTTAGGATCCTTAAACAGTTAGGTATCAAGACAAACGTTGCAAGTGTATGATTGTAATGTGAAGCTGTTCGTACAGTCGAGCTACAACAGTGGTGAAAGCAATGTGAGTGCCGTTAGCAGCAGCACTCCTGCTCCGAGCAGCAACTTGTCGCTGCAGGCTTCCTCAGGGGCCTCTCAACATCAAGTGCAGCAACAGCAGCAGCATAAGGCGCCTTCAACCTCCGTGCCTCCTCCTGGTTAGTGAAAGATAAGAAGTAGTTTGTGTTTCGTGAATTGTGTGTGGGCGGAGGAGTTAAGTACTAGAAACGACAAACGCGCGTTACTCTCGTTCCCAATGAATCGTTATCATGAATATAATGGGGTTGACTGAGTATGTGCAATAAAAATTGGTGCTCTTAAAGTGAACAGTTTTTCTACTGAAAAGTTATGGACAGTAGTTTTTGTTTTTAAATGAGGGTCTAACCGAGTAGCTCGAAAGGTATTGCCAAATAACTCGTGCTTGTTCTGTACAGTAAGGTGGTGGCGCTTCTCTCTGTATGTCCCCTATTTCAGTGCAGTAGATCAGGTACCAGCCGATCCTGAATGAAAATTGCATCCAGAGAGGCAGTGCCTTGGTCATATTTTTTATGTGAATAGTACCTGTGGGTGGGGCGTTCTCGGCTGGGGCACTTGAAAGGAAAGCAGGACGATCAAGCATTTTGCTTTGGGCTTAGGAGGATTTATGATATTGACGGACATTTATGGATCTTACTTTAGAGAAATGAAATTGATGACAAGTTATTAGTTACAAGCAACTACGCTCTAATGACTTCAGAGTACCTCTGACGGGTGTATTATTTGAGCATATATTAAATACCCGTACTAGTTGCAGAATTGTGCGCAGTTCAGCTGGGGTTATGGCCGCATAGAGTGCGGATATTTGTTTGATTGGTTCTCACTTGAGTATATGTGAAAGTCATAGTGGCAAATAACTGCCTGCATTTCTTATTTTCAAAAACAGTACGTTACAGCCTGTGCATAGAATGACGGGCGCAAAGTATTAAGCTGTCCTTCTGTTGCTAAGAACGTGTCATGTTTTTATACTTATTAATGTTAAATTTCTTCCTTCAATCGTCTAGTAAAAGCTGTTGCATTTTTGTTACTACTGGTAAAGTACGTTAGTTTAACGTAATGTGTTAATTTATATTCTTCAGCATCATAGTTCTTGTGAATTTCAAGAAATGAAGCTTTAAATGTCTGCTGATTGCTTGTTGTTAATGTTGAACGGATGTGTGAAAGTATCTTTTGGTGGCTCTTGGAATTGACAATGCCGTAGAGTGTAGACGATGTCTCAATAGATCTTTAGGAGCAAACCGACTGTGGACTCGGAAATTCCCGTCCTGACCACATGTTTTGAAAACTTCAACTAGGAATAGATAATAACTCGACACTTCATGGATAGTTGTTTCACGAGTACACTATACTTTGTGAACGACAAAGTCCTTCACTGCCCAATGCGGCAAACCGTTTCTCCTGCGCAATGCTATGAGTAATATAGCGGTCCGTACTGTACGGCAGCATTGGTGCCAGAACCGCGGGCGGCTGGAACCTCAGCGCGCTGGTTGACCCGTCAGGCAGTTGGATGGAGCAGTCGCGCTGAACAGTCGATAATTGCTGTGTGTCTGAGAGACGTCCTAACAGTCACGCTGACGAGTTTTGTGTACATACTTGTGCTGTCATCTGTAGCAGTTGCACTAATGCTCGTCTTTCTGCCGCCGCTTTGACTGCGATCCTGTTTATCAGATTTCACCGTGCAATACAGCTAATTATGATTTAAACGTGTGTTCTAATAAAAAACTATGCTTTTAGTAAATCTGTTACATTCGCAAATAAATTTATAAACTTTCAAACTTTTAATCATCACTGGTGAAAAGAAAAATTCGAAAAACAGAAAACGTAATTTTTACTAGTTTGTGTCCGAGGTCATGGACTTGAAGGCTTGGCCACCTGACTGACAAAGAAAAGTCAAGGGCCCGGTGACAACTTCATCTAAATACATGAAGAGTTTTTTAGATTCATTATTTAAGTTATATGAAATTGCAAAGGGATCAAGGCATCCACCAAAACCACCGCCGTCATCATCAATAGTGAGGACTCTGAATTTCTACGCACTCTTATTAAATTTCGTGCGGAAATAGGCATCAGGGCATAGGGGTGTCACAGAAATGTGTCACGCGTTTGTATGTTTAAGAGGAAGGTAAAAGTTTTTCTAATACATAGAAAATTGTACCTAAATGGGTTTCGGCCTAAAAATTCGGTCCTGTAAAGAAATCTTCCAACGCACAATAATTTGTTGTGATAATAGAGAAAAAGCGTCAAAAGGTGATATTGATAGAAGGTCTCGGTAGTGCCCAAACCATGGCAAAGGCCGAGTGAATATTGTAGATACTACGGGTATCATTAAATGTACCGCGTTTGTCGTGTTTCAGTGAGGAGGGAGAAAATGAAGTTACGCTAAAGACGGTACAGGCGCCTGTACGAAGTGATACGAGTCCGTAACGAGCTCCTGAACGGTTTTGTGCACTGTGAAGGAATTTCTAGAATATTAAAAGTATGATTGCACGCGTTCAATTATTTCTGGAAATTATTAAAGCTTCATGGAAGGGACGGCGCCGCTTTTCTCGTCTCTGAGGTTATCACGTAGGCCTGTCGTAACACTTGTGTTCTGTTGAATAAAAATTTCTAAATGTATCCGCTTCCAATTTATAGTTGTCGATATAACTGATATACTAAGGGAATTAGCGCTTCCAGAGGAGAAAATGTGAGATTCTGAGCTGAAAGTTGAGTAGGCCTACGTTTGTTGGAGAATAGGATTCCTGTTTTGTTAGGACTATTTTTTCAATTCACTGCTCTCATTTTTTAATACCTATTATTTTCTTCCTCAACTTTTCTCGTGTTGCATAAACTCACTCCTTAATTCACTGTTTCTGTGTGGAAGGGATCTTGTGTGGGAACATACCTTGTGCATAGATTCCCGTTCCTTTATCATACTCCCTCTCCTTAGAACACCTTAGTTGTGTTTAAGGATACGGGTGCATATAGACTGAAATTTGTGACTGCTCATCGTGAACTTGAAAGTCTAGTAACACTGCTTTCAAAATCGGAGTTGGATGCTCTGAGTGGATGATGTAGTCCGGAAGGGTATCCGGCAATCTGCTTGCCTCAAACTAGAGGTGTTGATTGAAAATGGAAAATTTGAGTGGGCTCTGTTTTTCTAATTGGAGTAGTTAATTGAACTGGCCGAGCACGTTGTGCTGTCACTCGCGGCTTTAAGGGGGTTCCAGCATGGGTAAGACGCTCGGCCGAAGGGTAGCTGGAACCCTGCTTTGGGGACCCGGCTACCCCTAGTAAAACTCGGAACACGTTGCTTCGAAGGCAACTCATGCTTACCTTGCGTTGGCTGGGTGAAGTTCATAGCTGCAAATTGCTGAAGACCCTGGTGAATCGTAACCTTAAGTTTATCATTCTGATTGAATGAATAATGCACAATAAATAATAATGCACAATTTGACGTGCTCAACAGTTCTCTGAAAGCTGAGGTTACTATTGAAACTTTTTAAGAAACATCGCCTCTATCCAAAGGCGGCAGTAAGCCTGCTGCTGACGAATAAGAAGAATCCGTGTGTTCGGCGCGTGGCGAGCGTGACGCTTGTTGCGCTAGTAGATGATGCTCCTTCTATTACCGAAGCTTATCCTAATCTAATCTGAACAATCAAGAAAAACATTAAAAAAGGAATAATAATCTTTGGAATAAGCGTCTCTTCTGATGTCAGTCAGTTCATCAACGTAGGGATCTTCTTCTGCCAAACTATGAAACAATTCATTTTTATCGTATAACTCAAATGAGTGATGTAAAATGTAGAATTGCATTATGCAAAATATGATTTGTTAGCACAGATGTTTTGATTCAGACGTCAGCTCGACAGAAATATGTAACGTTACCTTTGTATGTTGTGTGCAGGAGTGCCTCAGCAGCAAACGCATCACCACCAGCAGCAGTCCACGCACATCGCTGCTCAGCATCAAGCTGCTGCTGTTGCACAACAGCAAATCTTACTTCAGCAGCAACAACAGCAACAGCAGCAACAACAACACCAGTTCGTTAATAACAACGCTGCTCCTCTGCAGCCAAGCACTATGCCTTTCTTCCCATCTATGATCTACAGCTTCGAGGAGTTACAAATGCTACAGCAAAGAATGCCTCATCTCGTAAGTGATGGCTTTTTGTTCTACTGTTGCTTAATTCAAAAGTATACTTAGCTGTTAAGCAGACCTGGTCAATGAAATAAAAGGTGATGCATATTATTTTGGATAAAAATTCTCACCGTTCTAGTACTTGAAACCTGTCTTTCTTACATTTGATCATCGCACGACTGCTTGCTGTCTAAATATAGCTCTTAAATTAAAAAAAAAAACAAATATTTTGAAAATAGCTTACTTTAAACTAACGGTAGTGTTGCAATGTTTGTCCCTTGGCGTGATGTGTTGTTTGTTGACACCGTCAGATTTCTACCCTTTTGACCATTTAATAATTTGACACCTTTTGGTGTCTACCCTCTAATAACGAAGATATAACTAGGTTCATGTGCATGTTTTTTGTCTGTATAAAATGTTTTTACTCTTATAAATTGAAATATAAAATACCTAAGATCAAGGTAGTGTTGAAGTTATAAGCTGAGGGTTGGTTGACACAGGCTCAACAAGTGCCGTCTACGCTGGCTGGGACGCGAGATGCGAGTGGACTCAGTGCTGGCGCCTACAGCGCTGCCGACATGACCAAGTTCCGCACTGATCAGAACTCGTCGCCTGTTCCCTCTGCTATCAACACTCAGGTGCGCAGAATCTCATTAGCTTTGTGGCAACGACTATACTAGGACTCGAATTAACGTGTTTTGCATAAATAAATAAATATGACATAAATGCTGTGGTTGCCTAACACAGTAACTCCGGCGGGTTTAACTGAAGTTTAATATTCAGCTCAAATTAGAGTTAATTTTAGAGATCAATTTTGAAAACTACCAACTTTTAATAGATCTTGACTTCATTTAGTTTTCATTGAATATGTATGAAAATTGAGTTTGTGGCAGCATTGTGAAAATCCCCTCAGTGACCACCGGTGGGTCACGCCGCAGTCGAAGTGTTAAATAAGTCTCATAATGTCATTGATTTAAAAAAAAATTGTTATTCAAAAACTTCATGCCTCATCACAATGGTGTATGTTACAAGTGTTGACTTGGCAATTTTGGTCGCAGGGAGGCCATGCGGGACCATACATCGCTAATGCTGGCAGCGCAACTGCCATGCATCCACTCTACATGTACCACCACCAGAACGTGGCCGTGCCTAACACCTTTGCGCAGTACGCTACGCCTGCCATCATTCAGCTGCCCGCCAACACTGGCTCCAACACGTCGCAGTTTCAGCCTCAGAAGCTCCAGTACAACGCTGCAGCTCCTGCTCCCACCTACTACGACTCGCAGGTATGGCGCGTGTAGCAAATATAGTGATCCTTTTTTTGATTTCTGACATGTACGTCTTGGAACGCGGTTTTCAGTAATTTTTGAAATGTGTTCCTGAGGAAGGATGAAAAAAATAATATTTCCTTCAGAGACGATTTGCTGATGCGGATTTTCGCTCTACGTATTTTGAGGATTCACGTCAGGATTTTGAAATTCAACATTTTTAGATTTGACGGATTCCTTTGTATGGAAGTCTGATTCTGTGCTAATGTTGCATAGTTGCACCTCTTGCTTCTCGTTTCAAAACTATCGTTAGTTGCAAAAATCAGGTGTGAATCTAATTTATATGCAATTGATATCTTGTTTTTTGTTTATATCGTTCCTTTTTTTGCGCTTCTCTCTAATCTCATGTCAATTCAATGTCTCTTTGAAAATGTTAACCGCTTCTTGTTTTCTGCTTGTTGCAACTGGGGCATTGAAATTTCTTTATTAGGAGGCTTTGCCATCTTTTCAAAGTTCAAATTAAGGTTATAAATTACTATGGACGCCTTTATTAAATCAGGAAAGTTTCCAGCTTTTCAGTAAATTTATCGTTGACATGAAATTCTGTGCTTGGCTGCCCGGATGAATATTTCAGGAACAAACATGAGCTTCCAACGACCGCTTTGTTAAGCTGTATTCTATTGTTTAGGGAGCTGGAGACTATAAGGCCGGCTACAGCAGCGGCAGTCAAGCTGCTTCTAAGCAAGGCGTCGGCAGCAGCCAGGGCACCATGAACAGCTCTGTGTCAGACCTTCCTCCTTACAAGAATCATCTCACTAAGGTACCCACCTTTCTATCCTAAAATGGAATGTTTTGTTTCTGCTCCTGCAATTATTTTATGTGTATTTGTTTGATAGTTCATTTACCAATGAGTTTTTGCATTAAATACCTCGGTATTTATTTGGGCCGAAGTTTTTAGAATTATTCCCCATTCCACCTGTATGAAAGTTACCTAAATAGATCTAACTATTGTACTATGTCTCTTACGACTAGGTCGGAGTAATTTTTCCCAGTTGCTAATTGTAGTGATTTATGCCTCCTGGTCAAATTTGTTTTTCTACACATAACCGGGTATTATGGTGCTTCCATGTCAGTCGTGTGATTTTTGTCAAAATTTCTTCCAAATCAGGATATTTTGGTCGAAAGCTCGAATAAATTACATGAATGGTCGTACTTCAAAGAGTTTAAGACTCTCCATTTTTGCTTGATGCATGAACTCCTCAGTAGCTGAAGTGTCAGCAAGTTTTCATTTGTATCTCACAATACTGATTTATTTTGTCTAGAAATTTTGGTTTGATTAACATCACTGCGTTGGGATGCATTTCCAACTCATTTTTGCACGATATAAAAAATTAAAAAAACAGCTTATTCAATATAACTTCTTTTCTTGAGTATACGCTTTTTTTTTTGTTGTATTCATTTCAGTAAAATAGAACTTAATGACCGAAACATAAGGGCCTAGCAAGGGGCAATAGATGCTATTCCATTAGAGTTAAAATAGACTAGATGAAGTTTATAAATGTACTAGACCACCCGTCCCTTTCGGTCACCCCTCAGGGGGATACAACTGTTCTATCTATGGGAATTAGCACTCCCAGCTCCCAGGGGGAAAATGTGAGGGCCTGAGCTGAGAGTTAGGTAGGCCTTCTCTTTGTTGAAATAAGTTTCTTTGCTATATTAAAAACCACCTTTTTCGGTTCACTGCTGTCCTGTTTTTCAGCACGTACTACTCTCTTCTTCAACTTTTATCTTGTTTTATGAACTTCTTTTTCAACTCAGTTTTTATGCCCCTTCTGCATAGATTCCGCATTCCCGTATCTCCATACTAATTGGTGCCTTCCTCTGTTCGAAACGCTCTTTTTTTTTTAGTGGTTAGGGAGGCTCAAACTAACATAATTTAATCTAATCCCTTTGGGTCAGGTTGTTCTTAAAATTAATTTTTAATTTTGAAACTTTTTCATCGCACTTCTTGCAAAGGTAATAAGAATTCAAGACCAATGGAGAACTTCTTTCGAATTATTTGAGGAAGGCAGTTGGAAATAACCTTCGTAAACTGGACAGTTGTAGCAGACCTTATCCACACCATAGTAGAGCGTGTAGGGTTAACGTACGTTAGACTAAGTAGACATGAAATTTTTCCCAGCGTTAGTGACAGATTTGAACCATCAGCAGTATAAAAACGATGTTGAATTTTACCCTATCTTACTTTTGAAAGGATGGTGTTAAATTTTGCCTAGATTATTACTCAAAGAGCGTTTAGGGTGACGACAAACTGTACAAGCGTTCTGATAAACAAGGCTATTCGAGTTGTATGAATACGTAGATGTACTGAACTATTCTGTTTTTCATTTTTCCTCTCGTGTTTGGATAACAACGAATTGTATTAAATATCCCGTGTTTCCGTCAGTCGTACGAGAAGTCTGGCTTCCACACAAGCACACCGCCGCCGTTCAACATGCCAGGGTCTGCTGGAGCGCCTTACGCTCACCCGCAAGTCTACCTGCCCCAACTGCCGCAACCTCAACACCACACCAACCTCATGCATCACCAGCTTCATCAGGTCAGCGGCTCTTTGTAGCTTAAAGGTAAAGATTTTCAGGACTGTGATCATGAGGGACTCATTCCTCCGGTACATTTGTTGTGGTGTAAGTCCCTTGGCTGCGCAATGTCATCTATTCTTTAGGCTGAAAAATACTTGTAGTCTACTTCGTACTCAGTGAAAGACGACAGATAAATTTGAAATCTCCCACAATACGAACAGTTGTAAAAAGTTATCTATTTTTTCCCAATTTGGGTCTTGTGACAATTTTGAAGTTCTATGTTGAGTTCGTTCAAGCGTGTTTTTCTTGAGATTTTAAAAAATTTTATGCAACAGCAATAAAAGTGCTCTGACCTATATTTTAATGAAAATCAAGAATCTTTATAGTTTATATTTTGAAAGCCAATAAAAGTATAGTATTAAGCTCAAACCATAAAAACTCGATTATTAGAAGTTATATCTGCTCATTTGTTCATGCCATACTAAGTATTAAATTATTTCTTCAAACTCTTCTGCTCCTAATTACCTCATGAAGGTTGATGGTGCTACCTTGGACGACTAACTGCCCAGCCTTAGGAATGCATGTTTAGTTGAGATGAAATTTAGTCAAGAAATGTTCTGGGGTAAAGTGCGTATCCTGGAAGAGATCTTTGATAGAAGCCTTTGTCTTCTGTTAGATCTGGTGACAATGATGTTCCTGTATTGTCTTTTTGTCTGTTAAATATATATATATATATATATAGTGAAGAGATTCAGTGTCATGTCCACAGAAGCGCGAACTTTCAGGATCAAGGCTCTAGAAGGTCGATGATCCATTTGGATCTGGGGAACTATCACTCGATACTACCATCACCATTGTGGTGCTACGCGGCTCGGAAAAACACGGCTTACCCCTGAAATTTCAATTAAGTTTGAATAGTGTCTCAAACATTCCTAAAATTGCTTAATCCTTATTTGAAAAGGAAGGACGTTTAACACTTTGACGGTTAACGCAAGAAGCAATTAATTTAAAGCTGCAATACAACCGCCACTTTCCTTAACTTAATATATCCGAACACGTCAGTGGTTTGCTTTAATCGCAACCTTATCAGAAACTTAAAAACGAAGAAAATTCCGAGAAAATTGATCATCTTTACTGAAAAACGTTTCGGAGTCCTGCTCCATCATCAGTTCAAAAACAAGAAAAAAGAATTGCGTCTGAAATAAAAGATCAGAGTACAATGAATTGTAGGTACTAAAAATGTATCATGAAAGTAAAAATACAAAGTATG
>JACJUY010001311.1:85641-122261 GCA_014220935.1 Platorchestia sp. MABIK
TTCTATGCCCTTTCTGCGTAGATTCCACGTTCCCTAAACTCCATACTAAATGGTGCCTTCCTCCTTCCTCTCTTTGGATCGCCTTTGTAGCGGATAGGGAGGCTTAAACTAACTAATAATCTAATCTAATCGTGGTGACTGGGTTATTTGTTGGCGCGTTGTAGTCCCGCTCTCAAAGTGGGGAGACCAGATCTCGTCAAGGCTGCTTTGTAGTATCTCATCTTTGTGCATTGTTAAGTCTTCACTGCCAAGTTTTTAATGTCAGACAAAAATTATTCCCTAGCAATTATATTAACGAGGCCGTTTGGTGTTAAGGCCACCAATTATTGTATTAGTTCAAAAAGTATTTAGGGCATTGTATTTCCGAATTATGCATAATACATCAGGTAGCAATGAATTAATTTAAAGAACTTTCGCTGTTTACCGTCTTGATGTAATGCTTTATTTCCGAAACGGCTTAATGAATGGTATCGTGCAGGATGGCGGCAGCAGCAGCGGTCAACGTGGCAGCTCGAGCGGGGGCCAGAGCAAGACGGGCTCTAAGGGCTACCCAGGCCAATTTTGGGGCAACTCATAAGCCAGGGGCTACCGCCTACTTGCGGTGGAGTGCTGCGAGCGACTTCGCATCTACTGCAGTTCCGTTGTGCCCCGCTTTTGTGTACCCTACGTACTCTGGCTAGAGTTCTTCACACATACATTAATACCACACGCGCGAATTAGGCGTAGCTTACGTATGTGCACTCCTTCATTTGAGCGAAGAAGTGCTCCCTTGGTCGTGTCCTTTATTCGATGAAATCCTATGTACTCTCATTCTCGGCCAATGTGCTCACGTATAGGTTTGCAGGTGTTAATTTATCTTGTTTTTCTTGTTTCCTTTATGTATAATCTACGTGCGCTAGACGCTCACATCTGATGCTATGAAATTTGTAACATTATGATTTACTTATGTTACCTAAGTCGCTTAACAGTTCCTTGGTTTCCATTGGTGATCGGTGTCTCATATTGATTGTTAAGGCAAAGCTGTGTTCAGTCCTCTCTAAAGTGTACATAACAAATCCTATGAATAGGCCTGTGACAAATTGTCTGGGCATGGTGCATTCAAATCTTGGCTTTTTTATACCGTCATCTATTCTAGTTCTTCTAATAATCCATGGCTATTATATATACAAATTTCAATAAGTGTAAGTCGACAGTGGTAATCAACCCCCTAGTGCAACCCTCAACGTAGACTAACCTTAGCATTTACTTGATTGCCCATTAGTGTGCTGTGCCTGTCGAACACCTCTTTATTGCTGTGTCAGTCACTCAGTGCCGCGTGATCACCATGTCCCTAAACTTGTTCCTTTTCTAAATTCTTTCTGTATATTTAAGTACTTATTTCCAAAGGATAGTTGTCTTCAATACCTCAAATACAAAACTGTAAACTTTGTTTTGTAAGCTTTTCCGAATCAATGACAGTAAAGAAAATATCGAATAAAAATTTTGTTTCATCCCTTTCGCTGTTGTTTTTGGTTGAAAACGATCTACACCACAACATCTCACGTCACTGAAGAGAATGACTAACGAGTTAGATTAAATACGTTTTAACTTTTATCTGGAATTTTTACGTGTTCACTTACCACGTTTACTGGTGCTGAACTGAATTATCTTAATTTGTGTATTGTGCGTCGTGAAGGGAACATTTAATAGACAAGGATTTGATGAAGATTACTTGCACTCGGCAAGTACTCTAGCCCACCCACACCTTCCTGTGGTGGTACCGTTAGTATACCCACTTGGAGTTGTTTACTCGTTACATGTAGTTTATGTAAAATTGATTATTAAGTGCTCATAGGATTATTTATTAAGGTGTTATCAGTGGGTGGAACCAACGTGGTGGGCGCTCACTAACATCTGGGTCTTTTATTTTTTAGCTTTGCGTATTTATCTTCATTCTGTATCTTGTAAGAAAAAAGCAAACTTAAACTAATAAAGTATTATAAATACAACACACGATCCTGGTCCCGGGGGCTCAGTGCCCCGAGGACCAGGCAGAATGGCGAGGGGCAGCAAAGGATCACGACCCAGCCAGAGAAGCTCTACGGGGGATCGGAAGACGTCCGCGAGAGAGCAAAAGAAGTTATCCGCCAAACCCAACGAGGTAAAATCGATCAGGACGCCGGTTGCAGAACATGCAAATAGACCACAAAGCAGCACATCTCGTTCGACTCCTGCAGCAGGCGCGGGCCGTCAGACTGGGGAACAGGAGCACCAGGGGGGCACGTCTGCTCGAATCACCAACATCGAGAGCAATATCGAAGAGGTCATGAAGTGCTTGGATGGGGTGCTGCCGGAGTGTAATGTCGCTAGGTTAAATACAACGAGCCATGCCTCTGGTGCATCCAACCTAATCTCCAATGAAGAAAGAATCGAGAAGCTTGAAAATACCATTGAAGAAATAAACGTAGTCTCCTCCCTATCTTCCTTTGGAGGACTGAAGAGCTCAATCAACCCTCCGATACAGAAAGATAAAAGCAAGTTCATTCCTCTGGATTTTGCAAAACAGCCACCACCGCCAGTATTCATGCGCTTATACAGCATGAAGTTTGCACCAGAAACAAAGCGTGCAATCGACCCTTACTCGATTTAAAAACTTGATTTTGGCTCTGATAAAATTGCCACCGAAGTCCATAACCAACAGCGGCTAAGACAGCTTCACCCTTGAAGTAAGAAACGAGAGCCAAGACCAAACGCTCATGACTATCACACACATAAATTCAACACCGTGCAAGGTCTTCCCTCGCCCAAAACTCAACAAATCAAAAGGACTTATCTACATCAAAGAATATAAGATGGGAAACTGTACTGAATTCGCACCCGGACTGAAGGAAAACTACAACATTACCGATGTAATAGACGCAACTTTCATTAAAACAAAATACGAACAGACCAGCGCCCTAATCATTGAATTTAACTCTGAAACTCCTCCCGATTACATATATATACCGGATGAGCGGTCCGACACAAGGGTATATCCGTACATTGAGAAACCCGTACAATGTACGAACTGTCAAATGTATGGACACACCAAGAAACTGTGCACCCGAGCACTCACTTGTGGAAAGTGCGGAGTGGCGGGACATAGCAGCGACCAGTGCCTTGCATCGAAAGCTGTGTGCTTCCACTGCCGAGGTCCCCACCGCGTCAAGGACAAAGCATGCCCGAAACAAATTGAAAAAGAACAGGTACTTGCCATCCAGAACAGCCACAAGTTAGGAAAACGTCGCGCCAGACAAATGCTCAACGGCCCAACGAACGCGCCTAAAAAATCTTCACCTCTACATGCCACACATTTCAAATGCACATTGGATCCAAAAGAAAAACGTAAAATGTCTCCTTGGGTTCTCGAAAAATGACTCCAGGTCGAGTTGGGTGATAAGCCTAAGCAAATTACCTCCCAAGATGAAAACTCATTTGTTATTGAGGTAACCGGCAAACAACAAAGCATCCAAATCTTTAACATTACATCCCCAAACAACATCCCAGTCTCCATATCTGAACACCCATACTTCAACTTAGTCAGAGGACTCGTGTATCTGTACGAGTATGATCTCTCTGACTTCGACTGCGTTCGAGAGGGGCTGATAGCGGATCACGGACTGTACGACGCGGTGAAGGCAACTTGGATTCGATCAAAGAACTCCCTTTCTCAAGCTCTTCTACTCACTTTTAGACAGGACCTCCCCGACTACATTACCGTTCCTGGTGAACAATCTCAAACAAAGGTACTCTCCCATACGTGCCACGTCCCATGTTCTGCAAAAAGTGCCTCGAATACAATCATACGCAGAAGCGATGCCCTGGCAATGTAGTGACCTGTGCTAGGTGCAACAATGCAAACCACGATAGTGGAGATTGCACCAACGCTAAAATAGCATGCCACAACTGCGGTCAAGATCCCAGCTCAGGATCCTATAAATGTACCGAATTTAAATATCAGCAGGAAATTCTTACCATTCAACACAAATACAAACTAACAGGAGCCCAAGCAAAATTTAAACTAGACTCAGAACAACCTAACTATCGCCACAGTTATGCTGCTGCTGTAACATCAAACAGCTCAGAAGCACCCAACCGACAGCCTCCTGTACCTCGGGAACCCGAAGCAGTAGCAGCTCCCACAGCTACTTCATCCGGACCCTCTAAGCCTCCGAGTCCTAAAATCTCCGCACGAAGGAAGAGAAAAAACTCCGAGGATCAAGAAAACCAACTGAAAAGAAACAAGTAACTGAAGCAGTTTGTGTCGATCCATCCATTGGAGAAACTTATACAACCCCTGTGTAAATCATACTAAACTACGACTCTGCAATGAGTGATGGTGAAATCATGAGCGAGAACAATCCAACCGTGAGAAGTGAAACAAGACAAATTTACCAACAGTATCAAATGGAAACCAAAATGAATAGTGGAGCCAGCGAGCTGCAATGGAACTGTCAGGGTGTTCGGGCGAAAAAAGACGAATTATTACAACTAATCAACCTCCACAAACCGTTTGTAATTGCTCTTCCAGAAACCAAACTGTGGCACAACTGTAACTTCTCAATACCTCAGTACGTTCTACTCACCAAACATGGACACTTCAATTACACACCTCATGGAGGAGTTGGCCTTCTAATCCACGAGTCCGTTCCCTTTCAGGAAATCCCCTTGACCTCAACCATGCAGGTCGTCGCAGCTACTGTCCAGCTCACTAAGCGAAAAAGTTTTGTCTTGCTGTACAGCTCAAGAAACCACACCTTATCTCTGGAAGTGTTAAACGAGTTATTAGCCCAACTGCCTCCTCCAATCACTTTGATGGGCGACTCCAATAGCCACAACACAATCTGGGGATACCAAACTACAGATGCCCGGGGCCGTCTGTTAGAAGACTTCATTAGCCAACATAACCTAACTTTACTCAACACGGGAACTCCGACTCGAATATCGTTCAACTCTGAATCTGCAATAGACCTGACCTTAACCTCTCCTCGCCTTGGTGCTGACCTATTATGGAACGCATACGAATCCCCAGAAGACAGCGATCACTGTCCTATTGTATTGAAACTGATAAACTCACCACGCAACGAGCTGAAACGCACAGCATGGAACATTAAGAAGGCAGAATGGATGTCGTACAAGGCCCACCCCATGTGGGAGGAGCTTCGGATACCCGATGAATCTACATGCGCCGAAACACTTGAAGCATTCACCAGTACATTGACAGCCGTAGCAAAGAAATGCATCCCTACAATTGAACTAACAACATTTTTTCCGAAACCCTCCTGGAGTGCAAGACTCACAGAAACGCGCAATAACAGAGAACGTCTCAACCAAAGATACGGACAAACAAAATTCGTGCAGAATGCCCTGTGTTGGAAGAGAGCTAGAGCCATCCATAGAAACCTGCTGCGAGAAGAAAAACGAAAAGCATGGATTTCACTCGCTAATACCTTCACAAGGAACACACCGATGAGCTCTATGTACGAAAATGTCAGAAAAATCAAAGGAAAATCCCAGCGGCATGTCTCAATTTTAAAGGAAAATAATGCGACATACTCGACAGTACCAGATACACTATAACAAACAAACTAGCAGAAACTTTTAGCCATATCAGGCGCACTGCCAACTACCCTCAAGATTTTATACAAGAAAAAATTCGAGCAGAAGCTAATGAAATTGATTTCTCGTCTCACAATAGTGAAATGTACAACGAAGCATTCTCCCCTGCCGAACTCGACTCGGCTTTAAACACCACAAAAAAAACATCACGTGGAGCTGACGGAATCTCATACAAGATGTTGAAACACCTCCCAAAACAGGACAAAGCAAGTCTTTTGTCCCTCTGCAACAAGCTGTGGCTCCATGGTTATTTTCCACCCAGTTGGAGAGAAGCAGTAATCATCCTATTTCAAAAACCTGGAAAGTCTCCATACTCGCCATTTAACTACAGGCCAATTGCGTTAACAAGCTGCCTCTGCAAGACTCTAAAACGACTCATCTACAATAGACTCCTTGACCATTGTGACATGCACGGCTATTTGACCAATATTCAATGCGGCGGCCGCCCTAACCGATCCACTATCGACCACCTAATCCGTCTGGAAATCACGATCCGAAAATCCTTTCTCCACAACGAGCACTTCATAAGCATATTTTTTAACCTCAAAAAGGCTTACGACACCACCTGGAAATACGGAATTATGCGAGATCTTTACAATCTACACCTCCGTGGACGACTCCCTCTCTACATGAAACAGTTCTTGCATCATCGTACCCTCAGAGTACGGATAAACAATCACCTATCCGACCCATTTCCACAAGAAGAAGGTGTCCCTCAAGGCTCCTTCTCATCAGTAACCCTCTGCATCATTAAAATTAACGATATTGCCTCCTTGATCCCAAAAGATCCACGGTATCACGCATCGTTATACGTTGACGACTTCCAGCTCGGGTACCACCACAGCGATCCCAAAATTGTTCAGGCCAAACTCCAAGAGTGTATCGACAGGGTAGCGCTCTGGACTCGAACCAACGGCTTCTCCTTTTCAATGGACAAATCCAGAGCTGTACATTTCGCTTTTCTATCGGGCATTCATTTGTCACCGTCACTCAAAATTGGAAGTCAAAATATAGAATACACTGGCGAAATAAAATTCCTTGGGCTAACATGGGATCGCAAACTGACCTGGAAGACCCATATCACCAACATAAAAGCAAGCTGCCAGAAAAACGTGAATATACTTAAATCCATCGCCTCACACAAATGGGGTGGAGACCAAGCAACTCTGCTCCATCTATACCGACTATTCATCCGGCCAAAATTAGATTACGGTTGTATCCTCTACTTCGTTATCAATACTCAAACAGCTTGACCCCATCGTGAATGATTGCCTACGACTAGCTACGGGCACATTTAAATCAACACCGATCCCTAGCTTACAAGTTATATCCGGCGAGATGCCCCTTGAGCTGCGAAGGCAGCACCTCTCACTGAAGTACTTTTACAAATAAAAAGCCATCAGTCAAACCCAGCGCGCGGTTGTGCGGTACGGCCTATCGACAGAAGACTGTTAAGTAATAAACAATCCTCCCCACCTTTCGCCGTTCGCACTGACGAACTCGTGGAATCTCTCGATCTCCACGACTCCCACATAAAGTCTGCCTTCTCCTATCGGCTACTGAATATTACTATACCCACATGGAAAACCATCCCCGCCGAAATAAATATAGAACTGACTTCCTACAAGAAGGAATGTACCCACCCAGTCTTGTCCATCAAGGAATACCAGCGACTGCGGCGCGAGGAATACCAAGATCATCTTCCGATCTTTACCGACGGTTCAAAGTTTGATGATAGAGTCGGCGCAGCGGCACAGTGTGGCGGAACGACGGAGATGATGTCTCTTCCCGGAGTTATATCAATTTTCACTGCAGAACGCCACGCTATTGAAGTGGCTCTACAAATTATTCGCTACCAACCAAGAGAGGTTTGTAATCTTCTGTGACTCCTTGAGCGCTCTCACAGCACTGCAAAAAAAACGCACCCCCCATCCTCTTGCTCGGCATCTCATACATCAAATCGACAAACTAACCCAAGACCGCAAAACAATTACACTCTGTTGGATTCCGAGCCATGTCGGCATCGAGGGCAACGAGGCAGTTGACAAACTCGCTAGAACGGCTGCACTTCGACCTGCAGAAAATGTCATGACCTTATACGGAGACGGGAACCCAATCATAACTAGCGAAATACGTACCCTATGGAAGGAAAACTGGCATCGGGAGACAAGTTTCTTATACAACGTACAACCCGATCCGAACTCCTACAAACGAGAAAATTTAACTAGAAGAAACGAAGTAGTACTGAACCGCTTGCGATGTGGTCACACACGGATACTTAATGAACAGCACAGTCCAAGAACCGCCGCACGGTTGCCCTCTTTCTTTGCGCGCTCGCCTCACCGTACAGCACATCATCATGGATTGCCCAGCCTTACATAGCGCAAGACGTCGTCACATAAGTTTATTTGCTGCTGACCACCACCCGCATCTCGCAATCAGAGACCTGCTGGGTCATGACGCCCCTATCGCCGAACTTATGGAGTACCTTCGTATAATCAACGCGTACGACCTCAAATCAATTATACGTGTTCCTGTCAGACAAGTATTCTGCATGCTAGCTATTGTCATCGGATGTCAAGCATATGGTACTGCACACCTGTGGACCTTTTCGAGTCCAACTGTCGTACTACTTGCCTAATTTCCGATGTGCGCTGAGACGAGTGTACGACACCACACTAACCGAAAATACTAACATTAATTCAGTTGCCTGCACCAAGCCTCGTCAATCATAATGTCATCGCTTGGTCGATGTGTGATTACTTAGCTGAATAATAATAATAATGAGAGGTGTTGATACAATCAACATTAAAGCACGGATGTGGGTCCTTTACTGCTCCCCTCTACACATGTCGTCTGCGACCAAAAGATCAATTTAACAGCTTATCATTAAAGGTAAGTCAATTGCAAAACAAAGTTACTGAGACATTTAAATCAGGTCGTAAGCATCTATCACACGAAGATAGTTCATTAATTCCTTGACGTTTAATTGGCGTCCCAATACCGTCTCGACGGTAAGCGGTAGTAGCGTTCGGCAAGTCTTTATAAAATTCCTACTATTTGCGAGGCTTTCACATTCTATGATCAGATATTTGACAGTTAGTATTGAGTTATTGCAAAACTCGCACACTGGTGCGATATCGGATATCTAGGTAGCCATGCGTTAAGAATGTATGTTCTATTCTGAGTCTGTTGACTATTATCTCCTCTCTACGTGATATTTTACCTAAGTCTAATTCTGTGCCTAGTGATGATTGTATTTCCCTTAACTTATCTCTGCAATTTTCTCACCTAGTTTTCTGATGGTTAATCATGCTTTGTCGTATTAATGGTTTCCAATCTGAGTGGCAAATTAGAATCAATTCTTCTGGTTTTCGGGTAGCGTTCTTGGCTGCAGTATCTGCAGCATCGTTATTGCCTATTCCGACATGGGAGGGGATCCAGCATATGTTGATGGATTTGCCGCCTTTTTGCACATCGTGTATATCGTGCTGTATTCGGCGTAGTACTGGGTGATGTGTAGCTTAATTTAGGCCTTTAACGACACTTAAGGAGTCGCAGTAAATTACAAACTTTTTATCTCTTTTGTCTTAAATGATGCCAAGGGCCAAGTGGATGGCGTGTATTTCGGCTGAATATATTGAGGCCTCTTTCGGAAGCGTTGCAGTGCGAACAATAGTGTCATACTGCCGCCGCTCCTGTGCCACCCTCCCCTCGTGAGCCATCCGTGTATATGGTCACATATCCATCATATTGTTCTTTTGCCATTCTTTTATGCGCTTGCCGGATTATGTGTTCGGGGGTTTCATTTTTTGGGAGTTCGGTTAGTTCTGTATTTATGGTTGGTTTCGTTAAAGCCCATGTAGGAGTATCAATGTTTAGTAGTTTGATAGTCGATAAGAAAAGTATGGTTTAACTCGATTTTTCCGCAGGCCCAATTTTTCTATCAATATTTGCATTTTGATGGAGAAAGTTGGGGTTATTCTCCTATTTTGAAAGAGTAGCCGATTACTCGGCGTTACAGTGAAACTAAAAGCGGGGTTTCCGAGCTGGCTGCGGACTTTGTAGTAGTAACAGAGTGAAAGATAATTTCGTCTAATGTCGGTTGGCATTTCATTGCAAATAACGTGTAGACTATTTGTTGGACTGTATCTAAATGCTCCTGCATGTAGCGATTCGGAGTGCTTCGCACGTAATTGACTCGAGGGGTTTCAAAGTTGTTTGACTGGCAGAATCGTAGATTATTGATCCGTAGTCAAGAATTGATCTTGTCATGCTTCTATAGATTCTGAGAACTGTGGTTTGGTCTGCTCCTCAGCTTTGTGCTGTTATTGACTTCAGTAAGTTAAGGCTAATATTTCCTTTTGTCTATAGAGCAGTGACGTGTTGTTGCCAGCTCAATTTTTCATCGAAGATTAGGCCTAGGAATTTATGTGAGTTTGTGTATTGAATGTTATCGTTATTGATTTTGGGTGTTGGGCTGAGGAATAGTCCGGGTATGATATTAAAATGTATTGCTTTGCTTTTGCTAGGTGAGAATTTAAATCCATGATTTTGAGACCACTTAAATATATTATTAATACAGGATTGCATTTTGTTTTGAATGACCTGGAGGTCTTGGTGGTGGTATCCGACTTGCAAGTCGTCAACATATAGAGAGTAGTGGAACTTGTTGTCCAGTGGGATCTGTTTAGATATGTCATTTATTATGAGGGCAAATAATGTAACGGAGAGAACACTGCCTTGAGGGACTCCGTTTCGCTGTTCGTAGATGTTTAAGTTGTAGTTATCTATTCGGACACTCGGTGTTCTATGTTCTAAGAATTTGGCGATGAAAATTGGTAATCTGCCCCCGAGTCCAATGTCAAATAAATCCCGTATAATCCCTTATCTCCATGTTCTGTCGTGTGCTTTTTCGAGATCAAAGAATACTGAAATAAAGTGTTCTCTGCTTGCGAAGGCTAATCTTATGGTTGAGTCTAGTCTGACCAAGTGATCTGTAGTGCTACGCCCCTTTCTGCATCCACACTGCGCTCCATGGTTATTTTCCACCCACTTGGAGAGAAGCAGTAATCATCCCATTTCAAAAACCTGGAAAGTCTCCATTCTCGCCATTAAACTACAGGCCAATTGCATTTTTATTATGTTGTGCATATCAAAATATTTTATCAGTCGATTATTGACCATTCGTTCCATTAGTTTGCACAGACAGCTCGTGAGTGCGATCGGTCTGTAGTTGTTCGGTTTACTGTGGTCTTTACCAGGCTTTGGAATTGGTATTATTATTGAGTGCTGCCATTGTGGTGGGAAGTAGCCCGTCGTCCAAAAATTTGTTAAAAATGCTCAAGATGTATTGTTTAGCTGTTAGATTTAGGTGTTTGATCATGTCGTATGTTATTTTGTCATTTCGTGGTGATGTATTTTTCGTTTTTCTTAGGGCTGATTCAAATTCATGCATATGGAAAGTTTGGTTATAGATTTCCAAGTTTGGCGAGCTGAAATGGATTGGTATCGTTTCGTTAGCGGTTTTTATTTGTTGAAATTCTGGGGAGTCACTTTGGTCGCTTGATACTTCTCTGAAATTTTCAGCAAGTTTATTCACAATGTCAGGGATTGTGCTGTAGTGTATATCATTTTCGATTAATATATGGGTTTTTCTTTGCGTTCGACCTTTCATTTTTCGTATTGTTTCGTATATTCTGGCCATTGGGGTGTATTTATTAAGTTGGTTGATGAATTTTTTCCAGCTTTCCTGTTTGCTCGCTCGGATTTTGTACTTGTGATTTGCTCTTGCTCGTTTCCGATTAA
Organism: Platorchestia sp. MABIK; assembly: GCA_014220935.1. Taxonomy (NCBI): domain Eukaryota; kingdom Metazoa; phylum Arthropoda; class Malacostraca; order Amphipoda; family Talitridae; genus Platorchestia; species Platorchestia sp. MABIK. The sequence continues at coordinate 97,087 of JACJUY010001311.1, forward strand.
TTAAGTTTGCAAGATTTTTGTTGCGGCGATATTTCTTGTAAAATTTTTCACTTTCTTCTTTTGTCTCTCGCAGTTCTTTTGTCCACCATGGTTTGGGGCAGTATTTTCCAGGTGTGTAGGTCGGAATGGCTTTTTCAGCTGCTGAATGAAGTCGCTGGTATAAGTTGTGAGTAGTTGCTCGTTGTTTGTTATTGTGTTCAACATCGGCTCGTTCCATGCTTTATTATGAGAATATAGATCCCAGTTAGCTTTTGAATAGTTCCAGATAATTGCTGGGGGTTGGTTGGGGCAATTTTCGTTAAGGTAGGTGATCAAAATTGGGCAATGATCACTATCACCCGGTGAGTCGAAAGCAGCCCAATCGAGTAGTACGGCAAATGTAGGTGAGCAAATTGTCAGGTCAATAGCGGATTCTGATTTGTATCCTATTCTAGTGGATGAACCGGTATTTAATAGGCAAAGGTTATTATTTGTGATAATAGTTTCTATTAGCTTGTCCCTATTATCTGTGTTTTTGCAGCCCCATATGGTGCTGTGGCCGTTAAAGTCGCCGGTTAGGATGAATGGGCTCGGTAGTTGGTGGATCAGGTTGGTAAGTTTTTCATTTGTGATGGTTTGTCTGCCGGGTATGTAGGTGCTACAAATGGTTATCAGCTGCCCTATGTTTGCCTGAATGGCCACGCTTTGTAAGTCGGTCTGTAGATTCAGTTCACAGAAAGGTATCGAGTTATGGACAAATATTCCTACTCCTCCATGAGGGGTTCTGTTATAGTGATCGTGTCGTAGAACATTATTGTAGCCATTGATTCTAAATTGGCAGTTATCCCATAGTTTGGTTTCTTGTAGTGCAATTATACTGGGTTTGTGGTTGTTTATTGTTTCCATTAGTTTATCTTTCTTTCCCCTAATACCTTGGCAGTTCCACTGCAGGATTCCTATATTAGCCATGAGGGGTGTGATATTTGTTTTTTTTTTCGGTCGTACTGTTAGTTATTTCCTTTTGGGTGATCTATCTCTAATCCTAGAATTGCGGGAGTAGTGTGGTTGCTCCCTGTCCGAATAAGTCTGTCGTTTATCGTGTCTGTTGTGCCTGTGGGAAGGGGATCGTGATTTTGATCGTGATCTTGACCGCTTCCTGTTTTGGGTTTTGGAGGGTCTGCGCTGTTTTGATGGTTTGAATTCGTTAAATATTCGTCTGGCTTCTTGTCTCATAATCGGATTGCATTCGCTTGTGCCGTCTTCCTCATTTTCGGAGCTTTCAGATGTAGTTTCGATATTAATTGTGGGTATCAGCGATTGTGTTGGGTTGGGTTTAATGCGGAGTATTTCTTTGTCACATGTTTCGTGATCGTGTGAAATTTGCGGTGGTTTAGTTTTTGGTGCATCAACTGTGTAAGTAGCCGTATCTGATTTGTTACAGGATGGGGTTTTCATAATTTGTTCGGTGGTCGTTAGATTTTTGGTAGTCGCTTTGGGGAGTTAGGGTGTTGGTAGTTTAGGTATTTCGTTGGTTTTATTTCTAGTCATTTGTGCGTAGCTTTGCTCGAGTTGTGGGGATCGTTTGCGGTATATTGTAAGGGCTTGTTCTCTTGAGACATTTTGTTTAGTACGGATAGAAATTATTTCTTGTTGCTTGCGTTGTTCTGGGCATTTTCGGTCTCCAGTTTTGTGGTTATTCCCGCAGTGGTGGCATGTCAAGTCGTTTTCCGTGCAATTAGCTGCTTCATGGCCTTTCGATGCGCATTTCCCGCACACGAACTCTTCACTCGTACATCTCTTGGCTGTGTGGTTGTATTCTAAACACTTTTTACACATCATATGGAGGTCGAAGTATTCATATATCCTGCTTTTGCAGTCTTGGCCAAGGATCTCGATATACTCAGGGAGGGTTGAGCCTCTAAAATTAGGAGTATTGCTTTTGCATTGGTGTTACGGCTTTTTATCCAATTGGCTGGTTCAACATTTTTGATTATATGGTTTTCCATTTAGCCTTGTTTGAATTTCTCAAAGTTGGTGAAATCGTGGTTATAGATGTAGGCTAGTCTTTTGATAGATTTACATAGTTATTTTCTGTTACTTGCACAGGGATGTTGTTTATGTCTTTGATTTTTTGTATTGCATCTTTTTGTCGTTTGTGATCTATTTCCACAATAAATGTGTTCTTGCCGCCCGATCGGATAGTTGTGGGTTTTCCTTGAATTTGGTTTGTAATACATTTTTCTAAAAGCCATGGTGTAATTTTTCGCTTTTCGTTTTCCTGCATTGTTATGTTGAAATGAGTTGTGGGAATGTTTGTCTCTGGTGTTGGTATCTCGGAGTGCCCTGTGACAATCTGTATAGCACGACGCCTATTTACTCGTTGTTCCTGCTGGACTTTGCATATTTCTGTTTCCATGATATGTTTCGGGCATTCTCTGTGGCCAGTTTCATATTCACGCTTGCAATGCATGCAGGAGAGGGCGTTGCTATAGTGTTCGCTGTCATGGCCTGGTTCTCCGCAGCGTTTGCAATTTGCCTCGTTATGGCAGTGTTTGGCTGTGTGGCCGTAGTTTTGGCATTTGTGGCAGATCATGGGTCTGTTAATAAACGGGTATACTATCGTATCTGATTTTTCACCTGGGATGTAAATGGAGTCTGGTGTAGTGTAGCTATTAAAGGTTAGTAGGAATGGGGTGGTTCAGGAGAATCGAGTTTTAATGAAATTGGCACGGATAGCGTCATTGATATTGCACTGGCTTTTCAGGCCTTCCACAAAATCTTCCATATCATCTACAACATATTCTTGAATACATATTAGTCCTTTGGATTGATTGTAGTACGGGTGTTGGCTGATCTGGCAATTAATACCGTCGACGTTATCAAGTCTGGTGATGCGCTCAGATTGGGGTGTTTTGAGTTTCTATGGTAAAGCTATCTTTACCTGAATAAGTTATTCTTTCTGCCTTTACACCGGTTGTTTTAACTATTTCTTCTTGGAGGTAAAATGGATTTATTTGGTTTCTCTTCAATTTTGAATTTGACCATGAAGAACTTTGTATAATGGTCATTCTTCGTCATCTCTTGGTTCAACGATATGGGTGTGTATTTCCTAACTTTGCTTTGTTTTTTCACATTTTCTCTTCCGCAGCCCATGTTTTTACTGTCTTTTTCTATGTTCTGTGCTTTCGTTATTTCCAGGATTTTTTCGAGTGTATTTTCGATTTTCCTAATTCGGTCGTCTGCATTTTGTGTTTCTATTTCAATTTCATGTCTATCAGGGTTGATGCATTTGCTTGCATCACCTGCCGAAAGTCTATTCAGCACTTCATTTTATTTGGCCTCCAATTGGTCTACTTTACGGTTAGCACCGTTTGGTTCCGGTGATGGAGTTTTTTCGGTTATTAGGTTACGCGTTTCATTGTTCCCGTTTATCTTGCTGGTGATAGTGTTGGTTTTTGGGTTTGTTGCACACACGTTGGTAATGGTGCTTGGGTTGTTTTGGTCGAGGGGTTGTTCGTAGTTTTGATTTGTTTTTCTTTTTGGCGTGCATTCTCCCGGCTTCAGATAGGGTTTCCCCACCTCGAAGTCGGGGTTTGAGGTATTCGCTGATTGTTGCCAGAACCGTTTAGAGTTTTACTTTATGATTTAAAGTAGTAATCTAATATGGACCATTGGTAGACGTAACTTAAGTTTATTTTTAAAGATTATTTTGGGGCCCTGGAATATAGGGCAAATTAAAGAGAAAATAACTACACAATTGAGACCCAAGCTCCGAGGAGCTCGGACCGCCGCCCGACTCAGTTCTACCCAACAACGGGGATTTGGAAAAAGAAATTAAAATCTTAATCCCTCGAAAGAAAACTCAAAAGATAGAGGAAAGGGCAGTTGGGTAGTTCAACGGTACCAGCACGAGGTGCCGGGTCAGCTGGATACTTGCTCGTGAGCAGGTACTTCTGTATCAATCCTTGTCTCCGACTTCTTTCCCTTCGCCAAGTTCAATAATTCAATAATTTGGTACCAGTAAACGCGGTAAAGGGAACACGTAAAATTTCCTGATTACCAACCTAGCTGAAGTTCGGGGGTCCTCAGTTGCAAGTTGCTGGCGACCCTGGTGGAAACGTAACCCTAAACTTATCATTATTCCTCGCTTATGATTACACGATCTTCAATTGGTTAGGTGGTGTTAATTGGGCAGTACTCATATCATTCGCTGTGTCTATTTGACGCACTTACTAGAACAAGATTTACTAAAGAGAAGCAAGACAATCAAGGAAGAGTAAAAATAAAACACAGAATTCTTCCTGTTATGTTTATTGATAAGGATATAGATAACAATTTAATGCGCAAAGTTTTGGGAGGGCAATTGAAGGTAGATTTATTAGACCACAGAAGCATCGGATCTCTCCTGTGAAAGGCGTAAAAAATAATTTCGAAAATGAACAGAGCGTACACAGCTCTTGGGTGAGGAAAACTGAAGTGCTCCTACAAAAAAATTATATGGCAATGCTTCTAACTAGACGTCACTCCCACGAGGAATTCGAGGGCAACACTATAGACACAGAGTTTTATATATACTTATATACATTCATCGAGGAAAAGGGGTTACACAGCGCGCACTTCAGTAATTATTAGTTTAAAAAACCTAAGAAGGAGAGAAGGCATCGTCTACAGACGAGATACCTCACAAGCGGTGTCGCTGTGAGAGCGCGTTTCGTATCATTAGCTTAAGAAGCTAGCGACACCACATAACATGTCGTAAGTTGCTTCGTGTCTTGCTCCCATTTTCAAGGTCCTCACGACACTACAAGTAAACTCATAAGCTCCCCCATTCAAGGCGTCCTAGTAGCGTAGCGAGCGCATCAGTTGTGCCAGAGTCTCACGGCGTCGTGGTTCAACAGTCGACTGCAACGATCGACGTACGTCATTGAATGCATCATAAAGTTCCTGTATTATCGAAAAGAGCAAACCCCTTCAAAATGAAAAGACACTCGCCGCCTTAGATTTACCATAGGCTAGCTGCTCTAGAGCTGCAAAGCTCAAAAATATATATCATAGAAAATATTTTCCACGTCTGCAGCCATGTTATTTCTTCTTTCCATTTACTAATACACATTCGATATTAGAAGAACTCTTGATGCATTCTCATAAGAGTATAAACTAATTTCTTATTGAGCCACATCACAATACACGTTTATTATTAAGATACAATGTACAAAATAACGACAGCTACAAATACTTGTAAGATGATATTGATTGCGATCGACAGATGACGAGGCCAGCTGTTTGCGACTGATCCGTTGTAACTATTCCAATCATTTCAATATTTACCTAATGGTAAAGCATATACGTTTACTACGGTCCAAATTGCGAGAAAATTCAAAGTCTCACAAAAATAAGTCACTCCCTTCTACGTCTTTGCTTGCAGAGATGAAACTCACCCTATCTGAACTTAAGACATACGTTTGTATTACATTCGAAAGATAACTCCAAAAGGCTGGGCTCTTAAGCACTGCATAATCAAATCACTTCGCACAGGAACAATTACCACCCCACGATCGCGAAATAATAAGCGAAAAACATACTTTTAATTAGAGGAAGTAAAAGTGTAGCACAAAATAATATCATAAAAGTTCAACATAACATAGGCAAGACTCAATTTCAGTTCCACTCTTACACAAGATTCACGAGCAATATCCAGCATGTATTCATGGAAATCTAAGAATAAAACCCATCATAGAGGATGAAAATGACGTTAACAGCCCACGCTGTTGGGCTTTCAGCAAGGAGACTCATCAACTCAAGACATTGACTAGAAATTGACTGCCACAAGAACTCTTCAATCTGACGTCACTCAGCGCAGCACCAAGTAACCAAGTTCTACATGGCAGCTTCACTTGCAGCGAAATCGAGTTAGTCAAAGATGCATTCATTACATGAATTTACTCATCAGTCCTTACTTCCAAGTACACATGCAGTAATTTTTTTAAATAAAATTGGCATAGTATGAAGTGAGTTCGATGTAAACCTTTGTTGTATTTCACAAAAAACGCATTTCCTAAATTTCGATTCACGCTTACATCCAGCCAAGTGAACATAACATCAATTTAGAAAAGTAACAAATGCGTGTAAGGACCTGAATTAATATTCATGAATAATAAAAGGTAATCACAATTAACAGAAATGAACAGAGTTACGCTTCAAATGACGTTTCAAGGAGGATTGGACACCAAGATGCGGGTAATTAAATAAGCTATAGGTAAAAGAGCTAGCAAGAGGACCAACTTGAAGCAACTGCGGTGCATTTCACCCGATTGAAGTAGTACAACCGCCGGTCAAACGGTATGACGTTATTTGGTCTCGATACGAAAGTAGCGACAGAAGAGTAAGGTATTATTATCACAGCATCCACTAAATACTTCTTACAAAAGTGTTCCTAGCCTAAATTCTAATACCAATTATTGTAACCTACTGAATAACAGTTACCAGAAAAAACGCAATAATGCCTAGTGAACAAGTTCTTCTGTTAACTTCAAGTCTGTACTTGCATATCCAGACATTATCATTATCCATAAAAAATCTTAATGAGTATGACAAAAAAGGGAGTAGAGACCACGCGAAGCTAGAAGAGAAATCATGATCGCATTATGAACAGTACTGAATTATTACACATTACTTCACAGAGAACCCTTTAGCCACAGAGCAACAATCCATTGCATGTAAACACATTTCCAAATACCACTTTGAAGATAAACGAAATCATTGCGAGCGTGAATAGCAAGGATAACTTTTCGAGTGTTGTCCCTTTCACACAATACTTTGTGAAGAAGACGAATACATTCAACAGATCAATGCTCGGAGAACGCAAACCAGAAAACATGGGACAATCTAGCCTGTGAAATCTACCATTGTGTAGAAATTTCTTATATATACGCCAGCTGATCATTGAAAGATATACGTTGAATCTTGAAAATCGGTGAGAAAAAAATACTACTAATAAAGAGTTCTATAAGTGCAGACACAGACGAGGCAGATATAAGCACAAATACTTCTTTAGGTGAAGGCAAACACATTTAAACTTTTCAACAAGAATATCGCAGAAAATAACAGAGACCACAACGCCTTCCGACATCACTTAGATTCTCCTACTTTCGATAAAAATTGTTATACCGTCAAGAGTGCTCCGCTCTCGTTAGTTCAGTGACGATTTCCTTTCACTAGGAAGTTGCCATTGCTGTGGCTGAAATCGTTAGTTACTGGGGTATCAAGGATTCACTATGGCGATGACGGTCATCGATCGCAGAGAAAGTACCAATACTGCAACTTTGACGCATGAAACGCTCCTCGTGGCAACGAAGGTGAGCATCGCTCAGTAGGGCTCAGACAGCGCTGGTGCGGTCGGCGCGTTGGCGTCAGGGTCTTGTGCAGGTGGTTGCTGTTGCTGTGACTGCTGAGGTGGTTGAGGCTGCTGATGTTGAGTAGGAACTTCAACGCGGTTGTCTTGCCTGCAAACGAGAAATTAAAACACAAATTGTCGCCAAAAAACTACTGTAAAATAAGAAGGTAGAATTGAAGAATTAAGAATTGAATGATTGAAAAAGTGACAGACCAGAAGTGCAGGTCGTAGCACATATAACATCGGCTAATCGATTTGTTTTCACTTAGATGGCTCTAATTAATTCCAGCTTCGTTTAATAAATTTATACTTGGTGACCACATAGCAGTTCAATACAAAGTTGGCCTGATCTTCAGTGAACCATAATCTTTCTCAAAAAAAAATAAGTTTTACTTAATAATTAGACAATTCGAATATTCATATTTCATTCAGCCCAAACTCGGTCAACAAAACTTAACGTAATGCAGCTTACTGGAACGCTTTATTGTAAGTAAGTTCATTCCCTTGGCAACGTAAGCTGTGAAGCCATACCAAAGTTTCACATCTGAGGTGTTTGAAACAAATTTTTGCACGTCATCACCTATAATTAAAGAAAGTAGTGCTCTTGTGACTGAACTTCTACATGTAATCGAATTCATCTACAATAAATCCATTCTTATTCTTTTCTAAAATAGAATCACATCTAACAAATACTAGTTTTCCTCGAGTGATAACCCGGATAAATCAAAGCGAAATTTTTTATTACTGTCTCTTTGCAGCACCCAAATTGACTCCAATATGAAACTTGGCGACATTGCAGTTAAAAAAATTTGCGTGCAGGTAAAAAAATAAGTGTACCAGCTTATTTACTATTCAAAAATTCTAGCGAAAACTTGTGACAGCGCAAGTTGCTTTTAGTCGAGAGATAGGATGCGCGTAAGACAGCTCAAGAAAAAAAAACCTGATTCAATGGAGATTTTCAGTTGGGACATAAAAGTTACATCGCGGGAGAAATTTTGGTTGCAACCAAGTGGAACCGGCTAACCATATAGGAGTGGACCTCAGTAAGTAAAATTCTGAGAATTAGTCCGAATAGTCTTCCGTAACCAAGATACGCGGTGAGATAAGTTATATTACATCACTGCAAAACATAATTTGATTAAAAATACCCAAACATTTACAACTTGTTACTTACCCAGCGGGTGGCGGTGCAGAAGCCTGACTGTTGTTACTGCTGCCTTCATCCCCAACCTCTTCGTCTGCTTCCTGTTCACACTGTGCGCATAAAACCATTGAGCGAAATAAAGAAACTGGTTCAATAATGTATATTGTTCTTTAACGTAAGTGAAATATCAATAAAATTCAACTTATTCTTAACGATGGCGGACGAAACAGCCAGGAGCTCGAGTTCAAGGCCCCTAAGGATTAACCAAAAAATGCTCTTAATCTTAGTGGCCGAAGAATGACGAATCAATCAGGTTGACTAAAATTACTCAACGACCCATTGATCATTACTATAAATTAGAGCTAACAAATTATTTTCGCTTCAGCAGTGATCAACAAAAATTTAAGAGCTAGTAGCAACCAGATTAAAGGAACTTAACGACGACTTTTCTCCAAAAAATGTAAGGGCATTTTGTTCATGGTACATTTTGATGAAAGTTATTTTCCTTTCATGATTTACTCTAAGACTCACAATTCAGATGCTTTCTTTTAGATGCTTGTACTTTGCTTACTCCATTTTAATGATTATATTTCAAGCTTCAGTCCCGAAACATGTTTTGTCGAATTACCAAGCGGTTAATTCTTGTTCCGAGCTTATCAGATATCCCGACATTCAGAAAACTGTTTCCTTCCTAGTTTTGCAATTTCAACCGAGGGTGAATTCTGTGAGGTGATCAATTTACTCTTAAGCAATCGGTTTAGTAACTAGACTTAAGATTCATGAACTAAATAAACCGAGTAAAATAGTAGAATGGTTTAAGGCTCTGTTTCCATGGCAAAGATGTTTTCTGCACACAAAGACTGCACACACGCTTCACCGAACGCTGACTGAAAAGGCGTCTAGAGAATACAAATTATTATTTAGATCATGTCTACCATACAGGTGCGGAAAATTTCCCCCGTGTTCCCGTATTCTAATATCCAACATGACCTATATTAGAGAAAGTCTACTACTCGTTTGTTGAGCGCTTTTACGTATTAGACTGATGTGCGAACCCTAAGGACCATATTATCTACAATCCAGCCACTGAAGGCTTTTGCATATCTAAGTTCTCGCTGGTATCGGTACGCAGGAGTTGTGCAGCTACCGGAATAGATTTAAGTCATGATGAAACACCTGATGCACTTCTCAACGTCAATACAGGCCAAATTATTTTGAATGAAAATGAGAATTCAAACGAAGCCTGTTATCTACAAGGAGAAAAGAATTAAATTAATTACTAGGTAAAATGTGAAAAACCGAACACCAAAAGCAATTACTTTCGAGTACAAATGAACGGCAACCATAGTTGAAGTAGAAAATACACGTTACTAGAGTTTGCCCGAGTTTAGCACAGCATAATCTTCAGAATTAGCAGACTACACGGCACCGCATAATAATCGGAAAATAAGTTAAAACTGACCTCCTCGGGGCAGAGCTCGAGCGCCTTCTCGAGCGTAATTTTTGCGCTGGCGGAGCGCTCGAGGTAGTAGCCGTTGCTCGTCTCGTTGCTCGGTGCGGGGGGAGACCAGCTGTTGTAATACTGCTGGTTTGCAACGGAGAAGTTGCGTCGGTTCAGCTCTTCGTTAAGCCAATCCACACACTCGTTGAAACGGCGCTGGAACCAAAGTAAAAACTCTAAATGAGCAACACTTAATAAATGCGAACAGTTACAATAGGAAACAGAATCATTTATTCACAGGACATTGTAATACTAAAGCAAAGACATTGTAATACTAAATGAAAACTAATCGATTTTTCACGTAAACGTTGAAGCATAGATTAGGTAGTATATGGTGTTGTTAATTTACAAAATACTCATATTTAAACTAGCTATTATCAATGAAGTACTTATACAAAAAATGATATTGCAGAAAAACTAAGTAAAGATGCATATTTTATGAATCATGGCAAATATAATAAGTGAATGAACGGTGACCTCGAAAGAAATAACTCCACTCCTCGATAACTAAACTAAGTTTGCTGGACAATATCACATGAAAATTTAAACACGGAATATTATGTCAATACGTTTGTGAAAGTAATGCCCCAACTGACAGTGAATATCACTGCCAACCACGGTGGTCGGCATGTGACAGCTATGGCAAGTACTGAATTTTCGTGGTTAGTTAGTATGCACTCGCATTAATTCCGTGGAAACCTCAGCATGATTGGATAAGAAGGAGCACACCGTACTATGAAAAATTGCAGTAATGTGACGAACGCAACAGTAACGACACAACGAGTATCCCAGACCTTGATTTCAGGAGTAGAGGCGAGCATGTGGCTGGCCGCAGGACAGGACGAGAAGAGCGTCACGAGGCACTTGACGCATTGGTAGGCACGCTTCTGGTAGTGGCTCTTCGTGCGCTGTACGATTTCTAGCAAGCCTTCTCGCTCCTCCGGGATGCCTAGCAATATGAACGTCTTATTTAGTCACTGAGCAATAAAACCTGTAACACCGTTTAACACGCTTTATAGTAGTCTTCAGAACGCCTTTCAACAAAATGGTTAACATGACATGAAGTGCAAGTGACAAGAATTTTTTCGATGGAGTCACGATTTTCAACAGAGTAAAAATATCTTCAAATACCTCTACATGTAGAGGTATTTACATGTGTTCAAGAAACACTGCCGACACTAAACAGTAGCCATATTTAGCGTTTTTAAACGTTCAACCCTGCACATAAGTGCTCATTCAACTTTTGAAGGTTTTTAAAACAGAAAACGTTTGGAGACAAGCAAATAATTCTGAAGAATGAACAAGAAACGAAAGCTAGTTTCGGAATAAGATGGTGATGTATAACAATATAGTAAAGGGGGCTTTATAATGGTTCATGAACGAAAAAGAATAAGTGAGAGTACGCTGACCGGTCAAAGGCTGACCACGAAATGCCAATTTGAAACATTGAGAAATGGAAGATGTTTTCATCTGGGTACACGCTGATAATGTTCACCTAAACCTTTTAAGAACCTATTGCAAACTCCAGCGCTCAATAAAGCATATAAAATTGAAATGAAATGTAAGACATTCTTTAGTGCGAAACGGAAGCGGTATCATGTAAATTTCACGGAATTTGATTTGTTGAAATATTTTTGTTTTTCAAATTTCTAGCGCGAAATTAGAGAGAAATATAATAGAGTTATACCATGAACCTATTAACAAAGACTTGGCAACACAGCTACATTACAACAATGCACAAAACGCAATTCAGATTCCTTTTCACCAGCTCATATTTCTTTAACTTTCAAAAAACTGATGAAGCAAAATCCTCGATAAGAATTGCAGATTTGACGGCAGGCAGATACTACATCAGGTTATACACATGAGTAGCTCTTCAGTTTGCAACATTCACGTTAGCAAAGAGCAGACTTTAAAATCTGAATAATGGAATCAATACGTAAAATTTACGATTTCGTGTGCTGAAAGATGTCGCGTCAATGGGGGTCATTCTCATCGATATATTACTGAAAAGAATACAGAGAGGATATATGAGATAAATTAACAGCAAAATATCGCCACAAGCCTTTCAGGTGTTGAATCTGGGGTGGAAAGCTAAGCAATACCAACACAAGGCAGCCAATTATTACCCTCGTTAGCAGCTGATCATGAGTAAGTCACTTACTACAAATGTTATGTACTTAGGTACAAACTGTGAAATTCCACCACCAAAAGAGTGAACGGCTCACCACCAAAAGAGTGAACGGCGGAACGTAGACCTCACGCCCGATCGGTTGGTAATAAGTCAACGAGAAAAGCAAGCTCAGCATAGGGAAGGCGACAGAGAAAAGTGCTCAGCACCCTTCGACGGTTGAGCGCTGCCAACCGTCTCAACAAATCTACAGAAGCAGCAGCAGTCCCTGCGGCTATTTAAGCATTCGTTGACTGTTAGATAGGATCATTATAGTATGAGATTTCCTCTTGTAAAGGTCTGTAAGTGCCAAATTTTGACTTGTTAATTTAAAACTCAGCCGGCACTCTGAGAGAGAGTTATTTGCTAGTTTCATCAACCTCTTGTCATAAGTGTGTTCACCCTTCGTTAAAACAGTAAATGTGTGGCCGTACTAAGATTTGTGTTTAATATATCCTGCTGAAATAAACCGTAAATTTGAAGGTCAACCTTGAAACGACTGATGAAGTAGGAATAACTGTATGATTGATTTGAAAAGAAAAGAAGGCTACGACACAAATTTTGACAGACGTTTCAACACAAAGCAAAACTAGCTCCTAGCTATGATTTTTTTTGTTCAAATTTGTTTTAATCTGGTGCTTCTTTTACAGTATTCAGTAAATAATACGTAAATAGAAAATTTAAACAAGATTAGTACGCAAAAAAATATAAAACGGCGATCAAAATAACCAAAATTGGATTAAACTAAAAATTCTCGTTCATAGAAATAAATCATTTAAAAAAAAATGACAAATTGACGGCAGTTCTCAGTAGATAAAACTCTTAGTGATTAGCTGTTAGATTGAATTATTGGTTAAAGCCTCCCTAAACTCAAAAAATGCATTTCCAAGCAAGGTAAGAAGTAGACACCATTTAGTATGGAATTAGGAGGACGGGGCATCAATACACGAGGCATGTTCTCACAGGATATTTGGAGCATAGCAACAACAAAATTGAAATAAGTTTAGGCCAAAAAAAATAATAATAAAGTTGAAGAAGAATGTAGCGAGTACCTAAACAAGAACAGCAGTGAGCCATAAAGAAGCTCACAGCAAAACAGAAAATAAGAACCATTCTATTTGAACAAAAGAATACCGGCCCAATCCTTAGCTCGGGAACTCATATCCTCCCTCCGAAGAGAGTTTATTCCCATACACACAATAGATGTGTCTCTCTGAAGGGTGTTATTTGCTGTTGAAATCATCCTGCCTTTTCAAATCGAATTTATTTTATATACAAAAGTTTTGAACCTGAATAGAATCTTTCGGGAAGTGGTGGCGAAATAAAAATAGAGCACTAATATATGTACTCATCCCAGTCGGCGGCCGATGTTCTAAGGCACTACGTCGATTTATTGTTAGTCATCAAGAAGGCCTTTAATGAATTTACGGTTGGTCATCTGAACAAACACCACACTCTATATGAAAGAAACAACGACAAATTTGAAACGTATATAAATCACGACCAAATTAGTAATAGCCCTCGTGATTGTGTTAACTTGGAAATTCAGTGCTCACCTTTGAAAGCGTTGTGCAATCTGTGCTCCTGCCAAGAGTCTTCCAAAGTGAGCATGTGCAGCAACAGGTCAATGAAGGGTCGCATTTCGTAGGTGTATGCATAAGCGACCTGCGAAGAAGTGTACAAAATTTTCTCATTAATGTACCAACGAATAAAACTAAACAGAGTATGGCACTCAAATACATCACAATAAACTGATTCAGTTTACTTTCAGCTTGTCTTACGATCTTCTCTTTCATCCGCAGATGGCACTATGGTCATAAAATGCACCTTCACCAAGCCGAAATTCAGACATTCGTCACCGTTTCAGAGTAATGATAGCAAAAATTATTTTTCCGCACTTTTACAGCCGCATTTAAATCCACAGTTTCCTCACACAGCAGCGAGTAAACTTATTTAGTTCCAAGATTCTAACAAATTTTTCTTGACCTCTATTAAGTAATATTGCTGAAGACAATAAATTTTCCTTGACTCGCTCGAGTGCAAATGATTTTTAGTAATATGAGAAAAAGTTTGAATGACACGACATTTTTAAATACTCTAACGTGTAATAAAACATATTTTATAGAACATATCCCTGTATTTTTATTCCCTAGAGAAATTTATTACATGAAATTACATGTAATCCAGAGTAAGTAAGATATATGACCCCAGGAATATCAGTTTCCTCATTTCCAAATGTTGACGAACACTTGAAAATTGACATTTGCAACGTTGACGAATATCAAACCCCGTTTTTCAGCCAACTCTGAGCAGATTGAGAGAAGTGTCTTCATTTTAGTGTACTCGTGAAGAGACTGGTTTGTCTCCTCTATATTAAATCAACTCCCACACTTTGTTCATCATCTGAGTGAGTATTTGTACTGTTAACCTCTCAAGGTTTCGAAAATTGATTAGCAAATTTTTTTTATAAAATCAGACTAAAATTAGCTTTTTAGAGAAGGTAAAATTTATGCCTACACAACGCATAAGAAAATGGCACTCAACGTGATAATTTTTCTACAAATTTTATGAGAAACATGCTCTGAAGGAACAATTACATGGCCTGAAACATGGCCACCAGTAAAATTTTGATCTTTTACAGTTTCTGTTGAATACTTTTGTTAAGAAACAGGACTACCTAACTATGAATTGTAGATCTCTGCAGAGAAGATAGGAAAAATTAAAAATATTATACCGAACCGACATTATAAACATTCCTTAAGGCTGCCAGCTGAAAATTCTAAAATAACCGAAAATTTTAAATCAAACTCAAATAACGTTTTCAATTAATCTATACCCTGTGCAGCGCATAAATCAGAAGAGATGCGCTAATTTGAGAACATTTCAAACATACATCCATAGCAAATAAAAGTTCAACGTATTTCTGCCAAAGAATAATTTGTCACATGAACGGTGATGAAATCGAACTAATATTATTATATATAAGAGAGTTTTAGCCTCCCTTAACCACGACAAAAATGTTCTAAGAGAGGAAGGAGGAAGGCACCATTTAGTATGGAGTTGAGGGAACGTGGAATCTATGCACAAGGTGCACAGAAACAGTAAGCAAAGAAAGAAGTTCATGAAACAAGAAAAAGTTGAAGAAGAAAGTAGTAGGAGCTGAAAAACAGGACAGCAGTGAACCGAAAAAAGATGGTCCGTAACAGAACAAAAACCTATTTTATTTCAACAAAAAGTGAGCCTACCTAACCCTTCGCTCGGGCTCTCACATTGTCCCCCTGGGAGCGCTAATTCCCATAGCTACAAGAGTTGTATCCCCCTGAGGGGAATCGAACTAAGAACAAATTTTGAATTAGAATAACATAAGAAAAATTCAGATTAAAATACTAACCACTCACTAATTTTAGAAGTCCCACATGAAAGCAATCTATGGGAAAAAAATATCTACACCCACACGGAAGGATGAGAAATCTTTGGACAAAGAAAAACTTCAATCACGAGTTGATATTTCTGATGCCATACTACACACTACAGCTACATTGAGAAATAATTAAGACGATGTATGTCCATACCTGGGCAAGCAGTTCAGCTAAGACTACAGAAGAGAAGTTAGGGTTCTCCCAACAGCAATACTTGAGCAGTTTTACGGTGTCTTCGCTGCTGTGGGCTTCCTCTATCACTTTCTTGATGTACCTGTGCAGGGGATGAAAGTTAATTCGATCTCTTATAGAAAATTCCAATATCAAGGACAACTTATACCATCAGTGTGTACTCGTGATTCGAAGAAGAAGTTCTTAAACATCACGAAGGGACATTTTACCAAGAGTTTTTTAATGATCAAAATAAGAAACCAAATTTATGATGTGCTCCTCAAAGCTCGCATTACGGTCATTTCATCCCTAATTGAACTACTGTTATTACAGTGATCAATGAAACACAGCAAGATAAGAAAAGCCAAGCTTCTACCTATTTATTTGTTATTCATATTAACCACGTTAAAATTTCAACTGTGGAGGAAAGACAAATTTAAAAAAAAAAAACAGAGGTTCTGATTTAACTTCAGAGTGAGAACTAATCATAGGATCGAAGTAGACGATACAGTGATTGAACTTTAACTGGTAACGCACCAGGGAAGGTAAAATTACCGCATTGCTACATGGTAACAGAATAATAACAAATTCTGTAGAGGGCTTCCAGTATATTTGGGACATCATCACATTTCCCCGAATTTGAGATAGCTAGGATGAGAATATTTATGAACCTTTGATCTACAAAGACCTACAGGTTCTTGGTTTACTGTTGATTATGGTTGTGATTTAGAGGAAACCACTAGATAGTAATAGTTTACTACGTTATGTGTGTCAATCACAACGGCAAACCATCAATATGATCTCGTCAACCTGAGTACCTTTTAAAAAGGTAAAAAATTGAAAAATTAGACATAAAATAATTTCCTCAATTGCAAACACGATTTCCAATACCAAGAATCTAATCTGCATTGCCATGAATCATTCCCGTATTTTTAGAGTAATGTGACAGGAGAAATTTAGAAACAGAGACCGCTGCTAGAAAATATCAAATGGAATATAAATCAAACTTGAGTCGTCAGGAATAACAGCTCACGTGGGCTTTCCGAAGAGCAGGTCAGCAACGCGGGGCTGGATGACCATGAGAGGTTGCTGGTTCGGTAGGTCTCGGTGAGGGTTCGGCAGAGGAGCTTCATTCTGTGAAGGAATAGCTCACGCACATTACAAACGGTTGATTTCTAGTTTAAAAAATAATTATAACATAATAAATTTAACCCTAAAAAACTTTATCTCTAGAAAGAATTTTGAATTTTAGTAAAATATAAATGAAAAACAAAACACAAGCACATAAGTCTGTATCAGGCGGCGGCGTTTAAATCTCTGGTAAGTAATTGTAGCTCGACACAACAAGTGATCAGCGTATAACTCTGCAAATAGTGACGTATGACTTACACAGTGAATAAGCTAGGTATAGCATTTCAATAAAGTAAGAAAAAGATGTCATCACTTTCAACCAAGTGAAAAAATGCTCAGGTAATACAACTATATGAGAGGTGAAAGAGACGCAAAATAATTCGAGGGAAGTATTTCCTGACAATGAAAAGGAAATGACAAAAGTTACAAAATGAATCGTAAACACCCTTTACAAAAATATAAAAAACAAGAAGTGTCAAGAATATGAATCATGGGTAACACGACCGTGGATAGAAAAGGCTATGTCGGTCTTTATTCCTTATCACAAGCTAAAAATACACAAGAACAACGAGTTATGATGCACTGTAGTAGACAGAGAGGCGACGTAAACGGATAAAGTGGAGGAACAAGGAACTACTCACGGTTTGGGAGGACTGGCACTTGGAGCTGAGGTCACAACAGCGGATGAGGAGCGACACAACGAGATACAACTTTGTGAGGTCGGTGCAAGAGGATTTGAGGCCAGGCCCGGTAACTTCGTCCACTGCCAGGCTCATGAGCGTCTCGGCAACGTTTAGCTGACAAATCAAGAGGCAAGTCAACTGATTTGCTCATCACAAACCTGTAGTAAAACTGGGGCTACTGTACTGGTAACTTTGCAGTCTTAATTTGGGTTCGTAAGATAGGTTTCTAGACTTCACATAAGATTACCCTCACACACGGTAACATCGCTATGTACACAATACTGAAACTTTTGGAGACAAATTATTTAGATGAAAAACAGTACACAAATAGCTCTTTAGTAGTACAAATACTCATTTAGGAGTGAGCTTGGAAATATCCATGAAATACAAAGAGAAAAGGAAAACAATAGGCGATGCCAATTTATTTTTGAACACTTCCTATCACAAAATTCGGACTCACATGTCACGAAAGCTTGATTATTTTAAGTTTACCAAGATCGCCTTCACTTAATTACGTGGAATACTTTTTGTTGTTCTGGTCTCCCCGTATTTGCAATTGTTCAGTATGTACGCTGAACATTTCGAGAACAGACAGTTCAATTTCTTAAAAACATCAACGACCCTTACAAAATAAAAGGAAAGAAATATAAAAGTAACGAACTAATTTTGTCGCACTTGGTCAACATCCACAAAGTTAAAAATTTGAAACGTGTTTCAGGTGTGTATTCAAAAATCTGATAACATGTGCTGCAATCGTTGTAAAACTAAAATTGAATAATTAAACGAAATATCGCATGGTAATGCAACGGTATTAAGTTGCATTTAAAAGCGTCAAGCCAACGATAGTGTCAAGTTACATTTGGTCGTATCAGTTCTTAAGGAAAATCAAGGAAAAATAATGATAAGCTTTTCATGGTCACTTGTGTAAAATAAATAAATTTAATTACAGTGCAATTGAAAATTAACATCCTGAACTAATGCCTGTAACGAACACACGCAAAATTTTTCTACATCCGATAAATACCCTGAAAAAAGTTAGGCGCACTCACAAGAAAGCAGCCGCTCGCCTTTATATCAGTGGAATTTTTGATATTCCAGAATACGATATTTTACACCAGTTTTACGCAACCTACAGTAATAAAAGAAAGCAACTAAAGAGATTCACACTTCCCGCTAACAACTACCATCCGTTACTCAAATATTTTCTGCATGCTGGTTGTCAGAGCATACAGTCCGCCACAGAGGTGCTTAACTACATTCTTCTCGCGGATTATAACTTATAAAATAAAAGGCTCATGCATGAGAGTTCGACAATGAACAAAAATGAGCCAATCACCTAACTTTGCTCAGTAAACAGCGCTCTCACATAAGAAAGAAATAACATGCGCCGAGAAGTCATGATCGCATTTACTTAACTCCAATCAGATCTATTTTATGAAGCAGAAGTATAAGTTAAACTAGTGATTTGATCTTATACTAGGAAAAATTATCAAGAGCTACTAAAATTTGTTGCAGTCCGCTAAAATCGAGCAACCTCGTCTGCGACCGCAACCTCATCTGCGACCGTTGTGAGCAACCACCACACAATTTGTTCTATTACGGCATAATGAAATACTTAAGTTGCTATCTATGAAGGAACACAAATCATGATCATGATTCTCAGAACTTGAGAACGGTAGAGGAAATACAGTTGCGGGCATTTGAACAAGATGGAAGCTAAGTAGAGCGAGGTGTTCCAGTTGCATTACCTTGAGAAGCTGACGCTTCTCATTTAGCCCAAGAGAAGCGTACATGCTGAAGAGACCGAAATATTGCGAGAGGTGGCGGCAGTGCTCGGCCTGCTCACGATGCACGAGAAGAAGCACGGCGCTCAGCACCTGGTCGCTCAGGCTGCTCCACACTGCAGCCAAACAAAAGCACAACTTTGAACGTAGGCAACAGGATTGCAGGACATCAGTCAAATGGTGCAGTTAGGAACGCACACATCAATATAAACGCTGCCGTTCGCATCCTGTTGACCAAACAAGCTAAATTTCTCAAGAAAATAATGAATCACTTCATAACGTTGCACATATATGACTTCAAAACTAAAATCATACAATTCAAATGAGGCAGTGGAGGATGCTCTAACTCACTCTAACCGAACAGCGGCGTTCCGCACTACGCGGTCTACACAAGCATCATATCCTAAACTACGACACGACTTCGAAACGAAAAACTAGCGCTAACAGCAGATGCCAGATGTCAACGTCAAGAGAAAATTAGCCTTTTAATAATCTTCTGATGTTATATGTTTCTATTTCTTAAGAAATTATATAAGATGTTCTAATAACTATATTGAGTAGTAATCAATGTTTCTATCTAGAATAGGACTTGAATATATAACCCTTAAACGTCTTACTTGCTCAAGAGGTTCTATCATAACCGCCACAAAAGTTTCTTTCGTCTCGATACTTGAACGCTCTGCCCTCAGATGGCTAAGCCCGGGCACATAAGTGCTCGGCTAAGACTTTGATTGATATGATGGCTATGCCTTTGATTTGGCAAGCAAATCTTTGATGCTCTTGGTAATTTCGGAATCCTTTCTTATTAGGCAGTAGATCATTCATGTGGTTCAGGTTGTCTTGCTTCCTTGTAAGGATGGCGTTGCAAGTCCTCGCTAATGTTATTGAAGTTGATAATATTAGGGTGCTACCGCACGATACCTTAAACGATACTGAATACCTTGAAACCTTGGATCCTTGAACAATATGATCTATTGTGAATAGTTTATGGAACATTGGAGTGACAAGAAAAAGGTCACCATGACGAGGATAAAAATTTGACGATAGAAGTTGCGAACAGAGTGCACCGCGTATCATACATTCTTGAAATAATATCACAAGAAAATATTACATTAATGCAACATCATTGGGAAGAAATAATCCGAAAAATAATCACTTATGAAGAGATAAACCTCACGACTATAAATTACACGAAAGTCAAGATCACTAAAGAAGAATATTATCGAAGAGTCGACAGGTAATGAACATGGAGGTGAAGAAGATCGTAACGAGAACTGACTGGCGGTGGGAGCAGCGGCAGCAGGGAAGGCGAGGGCGGTGAGCGGGGGGTCGGAGCGCGTGGAGTGCGCCACGGCCACCACCAGCTTGCTGAACACTATCCGCACTTCAGGGCTCGGGCACTCCAGCAGGTACTCGCTCAAGGGGAACCCGCTCCCGAACAGCACGTGCTTCACAAACCAAACGCGGCTTCGCGAAGATGAACGCACGTGCGCCTGATCCAAGTCGAAGAAACGGACACTGATCAATTATAAGTTCGTTGCAACTTCCTTTCCACAACAAATGTGTTCAAAGAGAGGATGGATGAAAGCATCATTTAGTATGCACTTATGGGAATGCGGATCTAGGCACAATGTGTGTTCTCGCACAAGATCCCGTGCACATAGATACAATAAGTTGAGAAGGAAGGTTAGGAAACAAGATGGCTGAAGAAGTCCGAGGTGCTGAAAAACAAAACATCAGTGGACCAAAGAAAAAGAGGATCGTTAACAAAACAAAAACTTACTTGGTTATAACCTAACTCACAGTTATGGACCTCACATTTTAACTTTGAGAATGCTAATTGTCACAGATATAATAGTTTTTCCCCTCCCCGAGGAAGGAAACGAGCGTCACAACAGACAACACTGAATGAGCTTTCCAAATAGAGATGACCCTCAAATATAAAATGCCATACCACCAATAGGAAAAACTTTGAAAATCGAGCACGACATTAACTTCCCTGATGCTAGTGCTGTAACACTAAAACTTTCCTCACCTACGTTCAATGAGTGTGGTATGAACCATGTCAATTATACAAAAAAATACTCAAACACTCTGGTAAATACATCAGTAGCTTTCATCAAACGCGATTGATCGTAATTTACAAACAGTATTGACAAAAAGTTCCATTCGTGAAAACATAGTAATGGAAAAAGTAGAACGAGAATGAGGTACATGTATGCTTCACGAAAATCACTTCAAAGATTTACCAATCACGTCCATTCGAAGCAGGTCATAATTCTGTGAAAATAATTCAGTTAGAGCTAGTTTTCTTGAAGGCAGCTTTGAATTTTCACTCAAGCATTGTTATAAACAGAAATAATAACCACTAGGAAGCACAACCACCAGTAACGAGAGTGGAAGACACGCTACAATCTGAGTGAAGAATTGTAACAACGCCGGCTAACTTAGTCTTGCATTTTGTTTTACTTCTTCTATATAGAAACAGTTCAATCCGCACAAAAGCGCATTGAGACCTATGAGTCCGCACTTACATCCCTAAATATGAGAGCTGTAACTTTTCCCAGCACAAACAAAAAAGTTCCTTTGTAAAGCAGCTAGGCCACAAATCCTTCTGGACATCTGGGCCTAACTTTTGTATCAATTCAGGAGCATCTATACTTTGTTCTATTGCGCCACTGCACTGAAGCATACTCGTAATTTCCAGACACTCTGCCACTCTGCCCCAGCCAGTTTAAATACTGGTGTGCCTTTTGGCTGTAGAAAACACAGGTCAAGTAACCGCACCTCCAATTTCTCTTACCATACCTAAACACACTAAGGATTTGCTCCTACACCATTATCTAATTTCAGTAACTCCTCAGAGGCGCACGCACTAGGGGCGATGATGCTATAGTGCTAGTATGAACTTGAGCCTGAATTCTCAATAAGTGCTTAGAAACAAAGACAATCTCTTTTTCAGTCTCCTACTGGCACTGATAAACAAAACAAAGCGTGGCACTTACTTTCTAGCTACGTCAGCTGATGAAAACATTAAATACACAGATCCCGTACGCTCCACTCAAAAAAAGTATATAAATAAATAAATAAATAAATAAATGTGAGAGTTAATTTACACACCAGCCGAAGCACTGGGCGCTGGTCATGCACCTTGTCTTTTTCTGTTTTTTCGTGGGTCTATGTCTATGTCGACTAACTATTTGATTCGGATATTAAAGCGCTCTGCATCTCATCCATAAAAGTTAAAATTTTACTCACCAGGACAAAATGAAAATGAGCATAAAAATTTGACACAAATCATGATTACTTACACTCGAGCACAGGAATATTAGCAACATGAATCATAGAATTGTAAAAATGGATTAGGCCATATCTGTATTGAATCCTAATATGTAAACCCAACATTTCAGACTTTTGCTTAGTAATAATTTAATTTTGAATTTTAATCTTCCTACATCTTGTGAGGGGTCTCGTAGTGAAATGCTAACAACTATTTTATAATCTAGGTCCATACAACTCTGAAAGTTAACCAGAAACTCCTTTTTATGGCATTTTCACAAACCTACAACTTTAAATCGATTCGCTTAAAATGAAATGTAGTTAGCTAATGTCAGTTCAAAATTATTTACAGAAAATGAGTCGTAGATCACAAAATTAAAAATAAAGGGTTTACCTGACACTTCATGTCAGTTCCATTTTTCCAACTGCGATTGACGGAGTAGTCGAGTCCTGCCTACAAGAATAAAACGAGTACCGAACGAAGATGAGCATTAATTTGATATGAGAAATTGTGTGAATGAGCAACAGGGCCAGCTTACCTGGAGAGCGTCGTACCACTCGGTGGCAGGCCCTCGAAGGGGCTTCTTGGTGCGCAGTCCAACCATGAACAGGAACTTGCTGCCCAGCTGCGTGCTCACCAGGCCGATCTGCTCCACCTCGCTTGCCTGCAGCGCACACAAAGTCGCAACTTCATCAAGCGTTTAGATGGCGCTACTCTGCAGTTCCCTCGATACGTTGTGCACGTGAATATGGCGCTTTAGTTTCTTTACTTAGCACAATACTGAAGTTTGAGAAAAATTTTCCAAGAACTAAAAATTTCAACCCAGATATTTTGAATCTAGGAAAAAAAAATTCACAGGAAAACCGAGTTTACTTCTATCAGAGAGTTCCTACACTGCCCAAGCTAAAGACAAAGTCACGTACTAGATCATCGTAAATACTGTGCTCAAAACGTTTTTCAGATAATCTAGAAAGTTAGCTGATAATTGGGCCTGATTTGTCAGCAAAACCTGCAGGTACTATACTACTTGGCTCGTTCATTCATTAACATCAGAGGAACGTAACACTGCGTGCACGTGACACCTCTAAACGGTTATCTAATCGCAAGCCTCAACTTGAAAAAAGCGTAGACGCAGGGCTACTGTATGTTACCGGAGCTGATAGCAGGTAACCTACATAGAACAATGAAATTTGGATGATCTTACATTCAAATTGAAGATCAGGATTATTGCACGATACACTCGGGAGAAACAAGAGTCACAAAAGAACAAGTTTTACAATTTTTAGTAATGATAAGACATTCCAAGAATAATTAATTTCTCAGCCTTCTGATCCTCTGACAATAAGTAGAGAATTAAAATTTTTTCCCTGTGCAAATTCAAATTCTTGCAATCAGGAATCTAAGATACATTCATTACATTAATGCTGATCTACGAGCCCTGTGCAGTTGAACTCAAACGACAGATAAACATAACAATGCATTCTATAACATATCTCAGCGAGTGTTGAAACACTTCAACATAAATATTTTTGCTTTTCGCAGCAAGTCACTAATATGCCAATGCAGAACGCACATAAGCCCTCAGATGATGCAAGTCACCTTCTCAGATGAAGCTCTGGTGATGAAGTTGTGGTTGGCGAGCAGGAGCTTCTTGAGGAAGTGGAAGTAGTCGAGGGAGAACTGTGAGCGCGAGTGCATGAAGCGCACGTTCTGGCGCACCACGGACCGCTCCATCGCCACGGGCATCTTGAGCAGCCTTGGCCGGTCTGCTGCTGCTGGCAACACAACGCAACACACTGTCACAAGTCGCTCCAGTAATTTAGTTCACTACCCGAGTCGAAATTCTTCTAAATATGACACGTAAATCGAGGGCAGCCAAGTGCTGTTGCGTTGTTCAAAACCTGATCACTACTGATGTGTGTCAACTCGATGTGCTGAAAAACATATTACTGAGAAAGAGAGTGGGTGTTTCTATGAAAATGCCATGTGACAATAAGTCTAAATTCAAAATCATCTAATAACCAAAAGAACCTGGCAGATAGAAGCACAGCACATATCAACATTACATTTTTTAAACTATTCTAATACCATACCAGGTTGGGTTGAATGCTAACATAATATCTCACTTCTTATAAAAATAAGATACACGTAAAATCATACTTTGCATTAACGATAAATTTTAATTATTATATTGGTTAGTTTGAGATTCCTTAGCTACAACAGATTTGATCTCAAGACAGCAAAAGAAAAACATCTAGTAACAGGGTGTCTACTGATATTTAATTTCAAAATTTTACTACTTTTTACTATCATCAACAGCAAAAATTTACTACCTATTTTTAACATAAAGAATGTTGTCCAAATGTCCAGATGTAAGTAATCGGCCTATAATGAGTAATTTGAGTCAGTAATATACGCAAAACCACAGGTACAAAAATGCTCCAAGTTCCTTAATACTAAATGGAGCAACCAAAGCATTACTGCAAAAAAGTTACCTAAATTCCTAAGGTACCCCGTCCT
>JACJUY010001311.1:123043-162328 GCA_014220935.1 Platorchestia sp. MABIK
TTCGGAAATATGAGTTTGTGAACTATTTTTATCATCCCTCACAATCTAAATCGGCACCCTAATTGCGATCAATTATGAACACAAATAGGTTATTAACATGTCATATTATGGAACAAATCGCGAAAATTTTGTGTAACTTTGCTATGTATAGTGGGAGAATGAACTTTGATTAGATGGAGCATCACCACGCTCCTATGATGACATCCTGGAGGTAGATTAGATTATAGGTTAGTTTAAGCCTCCCAAACCGCTACAAAAAATAGTGTATCAAAGAGAGGAAGGAGGAAGGCACCATTTCGTATGGATATTAGGGAATGCGAAATCTATGCCGAAGGGGCATAGAAACAGTAAGTTGCGAAAGAAGTTCATGAAACAAGAAAAAAGTAGTGGGTGCTAAAAAACAGGACAGCAGTTAACCAAAAAAGGTGTTCCTTAACATTGCAAAAAATATTTTATTTCAACAAAAAGAAGGCCTACCTAACTCTCAACTCGGGCTCTCACATCTTCCCCCTGGAAGCACCAATTCCCATAGATATAATAATTGTATCCCCCTGAGGGATACAATTATTGTATCCTGGATGTACCTGAATCGCCATGACTGCCAAAAGGAACTTCAAAGGAACTTGACTCTCGTTCAAATGATTACACATTGCATTAAAAATTAATTTCATAGCATAATTCTTTCAGTATTTGGACATAAATTAACATCATTGGAAAGAGAAAACGTTTAGCCTTAATAAGAGGTAATTTTTTCAGAAAAAAAAAACAGTTATAGTTAAAGTAAATCGTTGTTTCCCCACATTGAAGTGGACAGAATGAACTCCAATCTTTTCAAAGGAAGATAATACTGCTTACAATCAAGCTCAGGTCCAAAAAATAACACTGTCTAGATATAAATGAACTGCGGAGAAGTTCCTTTGACGTCATTGCAATGTTTCTATCCTGCCGCAACAACTTGGAGTGTGAGAATATTTGTCTTTGAATAAGAATTGGAAGGTTACATCACATTTATGATAATCAAGATTTTACCAGCCAATTGAATGACTTTGAATTTAACATTATTCATTAGGAAGAATCAAAATGTAATAAGTTTGATTCAGGACTTACTCATCTGAAATTGCAGTAGGAGTCTCTGAAAGCTAGTTGAGAATAGTTTTATTTCTGTGCTTACGATTGTGAATAAAATACTCTAATTTTTGAGAATCAGGTGCAAAAAAAGAGCAATTATGCCAACTATGCTATATATCCCAAGGGCAACTGCATCCACTAAAGATGAAATCCAATAAAACGTAATAGTTATTTAGTGATGAGTACAACTACCTATTCAAAAATTTTGGCTAGTAATTTCATGTTTATTCATAAAATTTAAAAGAAAAGTTCACAAGATGTTTTACATTAAAAGAATTGTAATTCGCAATAAAGCAAAAATTATTTTACTTGACAAACGTATTTCAATCAAAGCCACTTGATCCACTTCCACGAGAAAATATGTGGCTAGGCTATTTCATTTTTCCCCAGATCGTTTATATGCATATTTGATACGTAAGAATAAAAGATGTTAAATGTCGACCTCATAGTCGTAAATGCCCAATTTTTAAATCCTTATTTTATTTTCAATATTAATCCCTGATATCGCAGGTACCTAAGCTTGTACTTCAATGTAAGTGCGCACTTATAGAAGTGTTTTCAACAACGCATCGTCACAGGTATTCCATTTTAAAATTTCTATTTTTACGATTTATGAAACCTCGATTACAGCATCAAAGCGAAAGCCGTTTTTTGTTTTCTCTCAATAATTTGTTAATAATAAAATGGCTCAAATGAACCTTCCATCATAAAACCACTTGATAACTTTCAGATCAAACTGAATGAAAAAAAAGTGAACTATTTTTACTGTCGTTTGCAAAAGTTTTGGAACTTTTTTCTATTTTGTGTCCTGCAATCCTAAAATTACACCCTCCTTCACAGGAATATTTCCCATAAACTGAGGCAAATTCCTGATTATTGGAGAAATAAATTCAAAATAAAATCTTTGTGCTATACTTACATGTGTAACATTACTTTAAATTTTCAGAAAATTATTCCACTTCACAATTTTTTACTACCCTGAGGCAAATTTTACTACTTTTTACTACTTTTTTACTACTTTTTACTACTTTTTTACTACTTTTTACTACTTTTTACTACTTTACTACCTAGTAGACACCCTGAGTAAACACTGTAGAAAACGAGAAATGTTAAACGGGGAATGCCCACAGCATCCCGCGCATAGAAACAGCAAGTTAGGTGGCAAGAGGAAGGAAAGACAAATAAGAGATAGTGATGAGAGCATGTTATTTGAAAGAAGCGGGCACGAAAGGCCGTAGTCCCTAAGGCCTGAGGTAACGTAACAGCATCTTCTCTGGAGCGCCAGTTCCCACAGCACAGGATAGACAAACCTAACTAACCTAAATCTATTGATAATCCTATGCATCCTGAGGTGGCGTAATCTGGTATCACAAATATATTCCTGCTCTCATCTAAACTTTGGGCACGAGACGGTAGTTTGAAAAACAGATCTCACTACCATGAAATACAGCAGAGGAAGTAGATATCCTACAAGTTTTGATAATGATAAAAGCTGAAAAAATATGGTGAAAGCCAATTAAAATTTTCATCTGAATATTGACGATGGCATGAAACTGGTCTTACACAAAATGAAAAAATGTAGATTTAACTACTGGCACATGTCGCCGTCGTATACGAAGGAAAATTTTTTTAAACAGGATTGATTGCACTGCAAGCGTGGAATGCAATATTTTGTGGTTTCATTACCAACGAACTTTTCAATAGATATGTTGATGTTCAATACTGGCATAATGGTTGAAAATGCCGTGAAAAGTTGTAAACAGTAAGCAATGTAAATAATATTACTCAAATCGCTATTCAATACTCGATCATTATTAATGCATTAATTATTCGTGTGAAAAGTATTACGTACTCCTTTGATACATGAAAAAATTTATAAGTTACTTCCATTAAAATCAACGTTATGTTAGGATTATTGCTTACAGATGGACAGCTCTGATAGCGAGGAGATCATCTGCTCCTTCTCAACATCCTCGCGGGTGTAGAAGAGCAGGTATGCGTTCCACCACCTCTTCTGCCGCCGGTAGCTCACTCTTTTCATCATGTTGTCGAAGATTTGCTCGCTCATATAGTCGCCACCGAAGCACTGATTCTTCATCTCCTCGTCATCCTCCATCCGACACTCGGCCACCTCGCCATCATCAAACTTGTACCACTTGCTCTCGCGGCCTGTGCGGTGGCAGATGTACGAGTAGTAGTGGCCTCCACTCGCCTGCCCCGAGTGCACCACGATGCCAGTGAGGCGGTAGCGACTGCACCACTCCGACCCGCCCTCCAAGTCGGACTCGTCGTAGGCAATCAACTCGCCATTCCGTGCCAAACCTCGGACTGGTGCAAAACAAGTTGAGACAATATAAGGCAAATGAATCGGAAACCATATACAAGATCAAGGTGACTGCCATCTATGCTTTTATTGATGACCATAAATTTAATACAATTCATGACAACACTAATCGTAATATCGACGATGGCATAAAAGAATGATACGACTCACTACGCGCACAATTAACGTATAATATCTCCTGAACTTTGTTTGAAAATTTAGCATATACACGATGCTCTAAATGCTAGAAATAATAATTCGAGAGATAGATTTCTATCTTTTGCTTTGAAATCTGAGTTCCCAATCCTATACATTCAGAGCTGACGAATATAGCCATTAAATTGTTGGTAAAAACATGAAAGGTCTTGAAACAATTGCAACTCCAGATATAGAGAATTTATTTTACAGAGCAAAATAAATAGCTACTGAATTTAAATGTCAGCATATAATTAATACTGCATTACTTCATAATTAAACTTCCCAGTACCCTCAATAACACATTGAGCAATCATTCAGTAAGAGAACTGCTGACTCAAACTTACTGTTGATGTAAAAATGAGCAACAGTATGATAAAAATATGGAAATAATACCTAATCATTGATACCAGCACCTAACGACTCAGTATTTGGGGTAATGTTGCACAAGACTAACTGAATGCATATCCCACCTGTGTATGGGTCCATGTCCAGTTCTCGTGGAAATTCGAAGTAATCGTTAAATTTGATCGACGTTTCTCTCTCCCAGTCGTAGTCAAACCTCTTGAGTTGGATAGCAAGAATAGGAGGTAGTTTTTTCAGACATATCCGTTTTACAGTGTCTACTTTTTTATCACATTTCTCACAGAGATAGGCATTGTCACCTTCGAGCAGATCTCCTTTGACGTACTGCTCTAGGGAGTCTTGTAAATTACTATAATTGCGAATATCTATGCTTATTACAGTGAAAGCTTCCTCGCGCGAGTATCTGTGAGGACAGCTCTTGCAGATCTTCTGGTCGGAGAACGAGCCGCCGAGGTAGGTGTTGAGCAGCTGAGGGTAGCCCAGCGCCTTCAGTGCCTCGTTGATGCTCTCCACTACCATGTTGTAGAACTCGCACGCATCATGCTGCTCGCGCAGGTTCACGCGCTCGCCTTGAAGTCTGCAATACACCAAGTCGCATTTCAACTTCTGTGGAACTTAAAGACTGCACGGAAAGATTTGTAAAAACCGGCACTGCCTCCAAATCTAAAGTTCAGAATTTTAAGTCTTTGCACGTGTCATTAAGAGTGATTCAGATTTAAGACGGGACGGCAAAGTGGGGAAATTAATTTGATTTACAGTTTACCTAACGACAAAAATCATCAAAAAATTTATAACACATACTTTGCTTCCTGTACGTAACACAAACAATGTAGTGTTGAAGCATTGGGTTCCCTTCTATTCACAAGGCAGCAAGAAATATACCATTAGTTATGAGAGACTCTTTCTCCCTTTTGCGGCTACTTGCAAATTCAACTAAACTAAAATTTTAGGTTAAAGCCCAATATTATTGAAAAAACATCACTTCTCTATGCTCTACTCCTTTCACTGCTCGAATAGGACTGTCTAATTGATGTACAGCTAATCTATCTCAAAACTGGGGTTAATAAGCTAAGTACCTGTGTTTTATAATGCATCATCTCGTACTTCTACTGCACGTTAAAAAACCAATCAAGCAATGGTAGGAGCAGCGAGCAAACTTGACAAAAATCCCATGGAAACGATTTTGTACACCAAGGTGTGCATGTGGTCTCTGTATCAGTGTCCAAGCTTATAAAGCCAAGTAAAACATTGGTAACAAGTTGAAATGAGAATTATTTAATAGTTTCGCTACATTCCAAAGCAATCTAATCTTATTTTGATTGCCTCTTCTCATAACCAGGAAGATAAGACGCTCCTACCCTGTACAATGAACAGTCACTTTGCGAGGTTAGGTCGAGTTACCAATGAACACAGGTGGGGCATGACTGATACACTAATTCTCAAGTAGTTTCTGGAGTAACAGTAGCTAAGTAGTTTCAGTCACTACTCAAAGTAGATGGAGAAGTGTTAATGAGTAAAAACAAACCTATAGGTACTTTTACATGATTAGTTGAACCGAAAGAAGGGTTAAAGCAAAATAAATTGCTTAGTTTATGTTGATCAAACTGAATCACTATCTGCTTCTTATGTGACTGAAACGGAACTAAATTTGACTGGAAACTCGAAAGGCATTGTACAGCTTAATTCTGTCATTCATAGAATTACTTCCAACAATCAGAAAAATTCTCGCGTTCAAAGCTCAATCAAAATGTTTCGACCTACAAAAAGCAGTGCAATTCGATGAGACTTTGAATAGAACACTAATACATAATCTGCAATAGTTTCGAAGAATTTCAGCTTCCACACTTGTGTAGGAAAATTTCTGCGTAAATATAGCTCTTCACACAATAGAGTGCTTGCTATGATTAAATAATACAAGGTTATAATAAAGTGCCTTGGCAATGCAGTGGCCGAGTGTTCAGAGCGTTTGCGTTCTGTCCTTCATACACGGGTTCGAGCCCTGTACGCAGCAGTTGGCGTGAAAAACGCTGACGCGGCAAATCAGGGTCGTTGCCTGCAGTGTGGTCACTGTCCTTAAGGAATATTACCTGGGCCCTAAACGAGAGGAAAATAAGGCTTTAAAGCTCGGGCGTGACTAGAGGCCTGGGGACCCCCATCACGTACATTCCCTGTAAGAGTATCATGTCAATGATACTCAGCCACTCTCTCTTAAAAGAGAAAAAGGCTTGGTATGTCTCTATATAATAATATAATAATAATAAAGTACAAATTCGTACTCACTTGAAATCTTTCCATAGCCCCCTTGGGACGTAGTACTGGAGCTTGGAGCAGGCGAGGTGCGCAAAGATGGCCTGCACCTGCTTGAGTATGGAGATGTTGTACTCCTTGCGGGACTGCTCGTTGCCGCTCCCGTCACCCGAGAACTCGTCGTCGGCGGCGTCGTTGGAAGATTCTGCCTCCGCCCTCTCCTCGCCGCTGAAGTCCTCATCAGGGTCCGTAGCTGCTCCCTCCACGCTCAGCACGCCCTCCCTGCACGGCACACGGGGCTAGGCATCAGCAACCGCTTCCTCGGGTTATCATGTGGTGCGCTACCAAATATAATTGTAACAAACGGAAAAAATACAGAAGTGGTTCAAATAAGCATTTAAATTTGAAGCCAAGACTGAGTCTACTCAAGGAAGTACATGCAAAATTGATTTCCTGGCCCTGCTACCTTAGGCCGTCATATTTCTCATCATAAAGTTCTTATTCTCATTGAAACTAGCAAATTAGTTCCCTTAAATGTTATACAGAATTGTTTGGAAGACTTAGAATAGTATATAACGTTTGTGTACAACGTGTGGAATCTATGCATAAGATGCGTTCATGCACAAAATATTCGTTTGCTAATGGCTTCACAACGAAACCAGAAGCACGCTGAAATTGATTGGTAGAAATGTGAAAAAAATCGTTTGCTAATGGCTTCACAACGAAACGAATAGCACGCTGAAAATGATTGGTAGAAATTTGATAGTCCAATTAGGCTCTGGTCTTAAAGACACCAGATGGACGACCATCTACTTGTGCTACAATAGTAAATTATCACTTCAGGATCAGCAACAGATGAGTTCATTCATTAGCACCAACAATGTTTGAAAATAACCCAAAATCAACATCATAAAAAGCTTATGACATGCACAAAGCCAATTATAATATTGCAGCCCTTCAATGGCTCAATACCTACTATTTAGAATAATATTGTTTCATAATGAAATATTCTGAGATACTAATGTATTTTTTGTCTTGAACACTATTCTGCATTAACATTTAGGAAGAAAATAAGAAATCAAGAGAAACGATACGACCTCCGCTGGCAATACTAAGAAATCATTCATGTCTTTTCTTCAATAGTCAGTGAGTAAGGTGAATATTGATACTTGATTTCAAACTACACATGAACATATCCTTCAAACCAATTCCCGAAGGGAGTCTACTATAACCTAACTTTAATAGTTAGGAAACTGGCTAATGGAGAATCTTTAATTGTAACACCTTACACGAGAATGGAGGACAATAATCAACTTTTATACGTCCTCCCATTCTGAACATGAAAAACACATCATATAGCAAGTAATGCAAAGCTTCGAGATTGCAAGAGAACCCACAAAATGAGAAAGCAGCACCAGACGAGCATGAAGTGTTGCACTTGATTACCTGACTTGGCGGATCATGTAGAGTTGCTGCAGCACGGAGTTCATGTAGCACGTCGCTCCCGCGTTCTTGAGGCCGACGAAACCCTTGACAGGGCGCGGCCCCACAGCCGGCAAGTACTCCCACTCTCTGATGCTCTCCTCGTTCTCTGCAGCATTACACTTCATCGTTAGCTGAGACATCAGCGCTCCTTCTTTGTGGCATACTTCTAAGATTTACCACATAACATCGTCCTTTCATTACTACGGCTTTTGACAATGGAAAATGACTGAATGGCTGATTTGAGATTAGAAAATGGCATTGCTGATGGTACAATCTTAGGTTAGATAAGTTAGTTTAAAGCTTCCTAATCACAAGAGAGGTGTTGCAAGGAGAGGAAGATACGAGAGGTAGTCAAAAAGTTTTCAGACAAATACCATAATTTCTTTATTTAACAACTCATTACTTTTATTTTTCTACATAAGCTCCATTGTTGTCTATACACTTTTGTAATCTATGTTTCTACCTGTAAATGCCTCTGATAGAATTGGGTGGGGGGGTGGGGGGTTGTTCCACTAGGTTCTGTACAAGAGAGATGTTTTCTTCATTTGTTGCTGTGGTGGGTCTTGCTCCTCGTGGGTTGTCATCAAGTTGGACTCTTCCCTCTTTAAAGCGCTTAATCCAATCATAAACGACTGCTCTACATGGTGCAGAGTCTCCATAAACCTGCTGTAAAGCTTCGATGATCTTAACAGGTTTCCAATTTAGTTCAGTTAAAAATTTGGTGTTAGCTCTGATCATAAAATTTGCCATTTGAACAATTGAAAATTGCTATTTTGAGTTGCAACCTCTCTCGATGCTGACCTGACATAGACTGATGAGACAGCTGCAAGTTATCAAGGAAGCTCTAAGGACAGGTTCAACTTGTAAAAACTTGTAAATCTCTGTTCAGTTCAAAATTATGGCAGTTGTCTGAGAACTTTTTGACTACCCCTCGAACAAAGCCTGGTTAACAAAAAAATTTCGGTTTTAAATGCAAGCAATCTAAAGCAACTTGTTTAATTCTCTGATCTAAATTCAATGGAAAAGCTACGAGAAGCCTTATCGAAGAATTTTGATGTTCATGGGTAACAGTTTTGACAATAAAAAATTTTTGTTAGGGTAAATACAGAAGTGTTTAGAAAACATCTCCCTACAAAATTTAAACATCAAATCAAAAAACGGCTGGCGTGTAGAGTTTTATGATCTTCTGCCCTGTTCTAATTTTAAATACAAAGTTTCTATTTGTTTCATCCATTATTCCTCTCAAAAATTAAACTTCGGCATAAATCTTACATCATTATCAACTACATCAAAAAATAATTTGGCATGATTTCACGTTACATTTCCTTAATTTGGTATAAATTTTGCATATTTTAAGCAGGCATGCAAAACGCAATGGAAGCATCCACACCACAGCCACTTGGGCAGAGCAATGTGAGGTCCACTCGTCAGTCAGCCTGTTAGCATTGGCCTTCACATTTGTACCTTTGCTCCCCTGCGCAGGAATGCGCCTTAAAATTAGCTTCATAAGAAATTTCAACAGACGCATGACGGTACCTGAATAGAACATCTTGGTGAGCATGTCCGCCACGATGGCGAGGTTAGGAGCGCAGCCGGTGCACAGCGTGACTAGGAGGTCAAAGGCAGCTATCACAGTGGATTGAGTGGAGCAAACAGGGTTCACCTGCTCCGCAGGGATCATCGACGAATGTTCTAATTGTAAATACACTTTGGAGAAGGGGAATATAAAATCTTCGATAATTTCCTTAATGAGAAAAATGCCGGTGTTGGGGTCACCACCGACGGCATACTTGGTGTGCGGGCTGAGGAATGCAAGCAGCTCTCTCGTGACGTTGAGGTGGCCCTCCAACAGGGTGGGGTCCGGGGCAACCAGAGCCGCGACAGGGGCAGCCGCGCACTGGCCTGTGGGCAGTCAAGTCAAAGCCTTAACACCAGTAGTAAATTACTCCTCAACGTATTCCATCTCATTGAATGGTATTGGCATTGAATGGTATTGGAAAATTTTTAGAATGACACTTATAGCTCTGGAAAGAACAGTTGGACCACCTTTAATGCTTCGGGAAAAATGAGAGAAAACTAATAAAAGTTCAGAATAGCTCAGTCGTGGTCAAGATACAAAAGCAGAAAGTACGGCTAGAGATTGTTTTTCAAAACAATTTCAGCATCTTTACTTGTTAACAAAATCTTTTGCAAGAGATCATTCCTCGAGCGTTTGCTGACCCTTCAAACGAGTGGAAGCATGAAGCTTTCTAATAGCGCGGGGCTTCACTAATTATCAAAGAATTTAATATTTTCTTTCTACTAACGTAGGACACCCTTTGATAATCTGCTGAACGTAAATTAGGTTTATTCCGCAGATAATTTGACTTTGAAAGGAAAGTATCGTCATTCACACCTGTTGAGCGTCTTTTTTCCATTATCAAGAATCCAACTCCATAAAAATACACAGTTGCCCAATTGAACAAGCAGCACATCTTAATAATAAATGCAAAAGAATAGAGACAAAAGTCACTTAATAGATAAATGAAACGCTAATTGAACCACCCGACCTACTCTAAAAATCCTGTTTACAGAGCAACTGCCTACCTCGTGCTGCTGTATTACTCCTCACCTACCGCACAACATACGAGGGTTCATAAAGCAAGCTTCTCCAACTTTCCCACACAATAGTTATGGCACACTCCTCGATTTCATACAGACGAGAATAACATCAGCACGGACCTGTCTCGCCATTGCTAGAGCTGCTACCAGCGGCAGGAGTTGGGGCAGGGTCGCTGGAGCTGCCACCGGTGGTGACGGCAGCGGCGGCAGCAGCAGCTGCAGCTCGCGTGTTGCGAGCCACATTTTTGAGCCAGAGCACCTGAGACTCCAGCAAGGCCTCGACGTCGCTCACGCCTACACCCGTCGCACAGGCGCAATGAAGCAGGCCGCAAAGTAACTGCACAAAA
The DNA here is from genome assembly GCA_014220935.1 of Platorchestia sp. MABIK. Classification (NCBI taxonomy): domain Eukaryota; kingdom Metazoa; phylum Arthropoda; class Malacostraca; order Amphipoda; family Talitridae; genus Platorchestia; species Platorchestia sp. MABIK. The sequence continues at coordinate 133,736 of JACJUY010001311.1, forward strand.
ATTAGCTCAAAATAAGAATAACAGCACAACGTTAACTGAAAAAACAAAAAAGATTAGATTATAAGATAATTTTTCCCCAACCACTACAAAGAATTTCCAAAAAGAGAAAGGATGAAGGCACCACTTAGTATGGAGTTCAGGGAAAGCGGAAACGATACACGCTGTGTGTTACTACACAAAATCCTTTGAGTATAAAAACAGTAGGTTGAGAAGGAAGTTTATAAAACAGGGTAGAAGTTGAAGAAGAAAGTAACAGGTACTGACTGAAAAAACACGACGGTAGTGAACCAAAGAAACTATTCCGTAATAAATGAAAACATCATTCGGTTCCAACCAAAGGAAAGCTTACCTAACCTTCAGCTCGGCACCTCATAAATAACTAACCAAAAATTTGTATTCCATGTTAATTGAAAAATAACAACTGTAAAGAAGTTACTTAAAACTGAAAGTGCTTGAAGACAATGCAAAACTGAATCAAAGTAAAAACAAACTTCCAAGTGAGAATGGCTCAATTTGAGCAGTACAAAAAAAATGCAGAATTGAGAAAACTAACCTGGAAATATTCTTTAGTGTAGGCAATAGCGGGCGTCTTGATGCCAGACTGGTGCTGGAGGTCAGCAGCAGTGAGCACGTTGAAGAGCATGGCTATGAAGAGCACCAGCGTGCCGGAGGAGGCGGAGCACTTGGTGGCAATGAGGAGCAGCTGCTCCACGGCGACGTGGCGGATGGTCCTGTCGCACGGCCCCAGCACCAGCGAGATGACCAGCTGCTGGAACTGCGCCTCCTGACACCCGTCACGCAGTGCGTTACTTCACCACTTCATTACTAGCTCTCATTGTCTCATGTGCTCCAATGCTCTTTACTAATGTTTTCTAAACTAAAAAATTACGAACATTAATACCACGCAATGTCGCATTTAGTGGATTTTTACTACAACCAGATACACTGGACTGAAGACTTTAGATTAAAATGATTTTACCTTAACCTAAAATAATAATCCCTAAATATAGGAAATGTGCCTCTCAATTGAGCATTGTTAGTGTGCTGCTAAATATATGGTTATTAGAAGTATAAGAGTCTCTCAAGAAGAGTACATAACATTCATGTAGATAACAACATGCTCACAAAAGGAGAGCATTAGAAACTTTTCCTGAAACTCAGTTTTTTCTCAGCTATAGGAAGAATGTAATTTACACATTGACAAATTTTTAAAAACGTTTGAGTGAAGTCGTTGCACGGGAAGACTGTCATTGCTGCAAGAGTCTCTTGCTTAGCAAATGAAGTATAACACAGGGCTCACATCACGCCTTCCTCAATTCAAAAAGCCTTTTCATCAAAAATAACCGTCATACCATTGAGTAAATAATAACGGTTCCAACCAGAGATAACGGTCAGTTTTTTCAGCTTACAGATTATCAATTCATTCAAAATAGAATAAATTTACCAATGAACAAAACACATTTTCAGAACAATTTTGCTTGCGCTAAAATGTAATGGCGCATTACGAGTGATCAAGTACAACACACACTCATACTCAATATCTTTATGGGAAACATATCCCACATTGTGCTATAATTCTCCACCCTGACATTTCTACCGAACACCATGAGAAAATCTGAATAAATTGAGAGTTGCTAAGTAATGACGAGCGAACTCGTGAGCAATTTTATGAGGACGAAAACATGAGGACTGAATACCTTTGAGAGCTTCTCGAGCACAGCAGGGCAGAGCATGAGCACGACAGCCAGCGTCTCGAGAGCCTCACAGCAGAGCTGCAGCTCCTCAGCATCAGGCTGAGCCCGCGCCACCTCGCCAGGTGCGCCAGGGACGGCGGCAGACGACGATGCGCCGGCGCTGTTCACAGGCCCCGCCGGCTGGTGCAGCGGGCTGTGGTCCGTGGAGGCGGCCGCGTGCGGCCCGCCCGCCGAGCACGTCCAGATGATCGTCAGCAGCGAGTTCACCAGCGTGTGGTCAGGCACCACACCAAGCAGCTGAGCAACAACAACAACTTGCGCTTTACAACACAATAAATTCTATATTTCATGCAGAAAATAAAGGAATAAAATACGATAAGCAGTACTGATAACAGTTATTTGATGACTAGTCCCCGAAGATGTTACATACGAACTAACGATGTTCCAAACGTAAACGGTATCTTATAAATTATGAAAATATTATTGATGCTGCAATTTAACCATTTAACCATATATGCATCTTTAATAACAAAAGACAAACAAATAGAAACCCCGAATATCATGGCTTATTTTGATTCCACAACTGGGAAACATGCGAAAATAGACTAGGTATAGTATAAAATTATAATATGCCAAACATAAGCCGTTAATCAGAGAAAGTAAAATTTTCCAACATACTCGTAGCTTAGCTACAGCAGTTAGTGGAGAAAAAGCTCCAGAAGCTAAGAGCAAAATGCCGGATGTCTGACCAGCTGAGCATAGGCAGAAGGAGACGTGTTGATGTTGTGCACAAGCGACTTGGAGAGAGCGACAGCGACGCTTCTGATCATACAGTCGCCCACGCTGTTGGGGATGTGAGGGAGCGCCTGCTGCAGCACCGTGAGCAGCACGCCCTCCCCCACGGCCGCGGCAGCAGAGTTGCCGGGCGGCCCCTCGCACGGCAGCCCGCCGTTCACTGCCCCGCCAGCGCCGGGCGAGTGCGGCGACAGGATGCTCGCGAATGTGTAGCCCACCGTCACAAACACAAGCTTCGCGATTTTCACCACCAGCAGCAGTGCAGATCTGCAACAATTCGAGTAACGTCTTGTACATGGAGCTTTACGCTCTCGAAGGTGAATAATCAATCTTTCTATAAACCCTCAACACACATAAAAAATCATGGATGAGTGTCTCAAAAAAGATAAAAACTTTTACACTGTCCAATCGCCAATAAGAAGGAATTCAATGAAAGCTAACAATATGTATTCCTTTTCTATCAGGCAGATCAATGTCGAAATGGAGCTCAAGTTTCAAAGAAAAATCTTGACACACATGGTGTCTCTTTTGCTCAACATACCCAAGATGTTGTGACATAAATAAGACAGAGCGACAGCGACGCGCATACGGTGTGAACGTACCTTTTGGTGCTAACGTCGGCTTCAGATAAGAAGTTGTTCTTGGTGAGCATGCAGATGACCAGCTTCACGCCACCACTTCTCATAAAATTATACTGAAATTCTATAGCTTTTTCACTTAGAAGACTCGCTGCGGGCATCAGCATCGAATACATAACCTGTGAAATGAAAAAGGGATAAATGTTAGTATCCTTCTAATCATAAATTAGGTCTAAGCACGCTGTAAGAAATGTGGAAGATTACCTCATAGCAAAACAAAAGAGAAACCAAGTCAGGTACTGATGAGACTGCACTCCAACAAGAAGTGCCCTGAATGCTGTTTCTACTGTAAAAACAATTAAGAAATGCGAGGATGCGCAAAAAACTATAACACACTTAAGGTGCAGTTGAAATCTATAGTTCAATTATTTCTCTATTCTTTAGGTAGTTTTACACTAGCACAATATTATTTTCTCGCGGCCGTAGCATCAGATTAGATTAAATGGTAGTTTTAAGCCTCCCTAACCACTAAAAAAAGAACGTTTCAAAGAGAGGAAGGCACTATTTAGTATGGAGATAACGGAATGTGGAATCTATGTAGAAAGGGCACAGAAACAGAAAGTTCAGACAGAAGTTCATGAAACAAGACAAAAGTTGTAGTTAGAGCTGAAAAACAGGATGGTATTGGACCGAGAAAAAGTGATCTTTAACATAACAAGAAAAAAAACATTCTATTTCAACAAAAAGAAGGCCTACCTAACTCTCAGCTCAGGCCCTCACACGTTTTCCCCCTGGAAGTGTTAATTCCCATAGATACAATAGTTGTATTCCTCTGAGGAGTGGCCATGGCATCAATGCAACAGTGACCATGCAGCTACCAAAAGGCAGGAAACGTCAGCTATGGACGAATAAAGCTAACAAAGCACCAGGAAAGACTAGAAATATACCTAGTGAAGTGACAAGCATCTCATGAGCCACGCAATTCAATCAAAGATGATGAACACCAACAGCCATCAAAACTGTCAGCTCCGGTTATTTAAAAGATCAAAGAAAAACTTATTTAACCGAGATTAAAGTTGAGAATGGATACCACGGAGTTGGCACTTCAATGCAGCGCGCTTAGCGCACAAAAAAAGACGTAAAACATGAAAAGAAGTCAAATAATCTGACAAACCTGGAGATTGTAAAGGACTGTAGACGGGGTAGAGAAGAAGAGGAGCTTCTCTAGCCTGCTGGACACCCCCACGTTGGAGGACTGGGCGTGTTCAGCGCAGATGCTCATCAATTCGTTAACTGCACACAGATAATCAACTTGGTAAACTTGGTCAAGTGTAAATTGAACTTGCTCGCATAGTGATGTGTGTTTGAAATATCCAGATGCATTTGGTGCCTAATTAGGAGCATGTTCCAATAACCATGATAATTCAAGCCAAGCTTCCATCGAGCTGCAGTACAGTCTCAGGAACGCACTAAAGTCGACTTCAACAAATTTGCTTCGAAATACGAGAAACTATCCATGCACGCAAAGAAGAAAGCGATTGTATAGCGCGACGTAATCATACAGCAATTACACTAGGCTAGCAGGAGCCTAATTTTTAAAGTCACGCGCATCAGATATTCTATCGTTCTTGTAATTATGAAAGAAATACAACAAATTTTCTTAGAAAATTTATCATTAATTCATACGGAATTTTCTTCGATAAAGAATCATCAATCCATCAGGAATAATCTCATAAAAATAACAATTACATGAAAAAAAAACATAGACCACCCTAACTACCTTCACAAAGGTTCCCTCAACTAATAAACGTACCCAAGCTTTCATCATTAGCAGATGTAGAACAGAGCGATCTCGTAACACAAAAACTAATTCCGAGAAAAATGGAGCGCGAAAATAAGGATAAAAGTTACTGAATTATAATTAAACCAGTGTTACACCCAGAAAATAGTTCAACATGTCTGAAAAACAGTTTGGCTATATCTGTATCTGAACATCAAAGTTCAAAAATGTTTACAAAATAACGCACATTAAAATGAATTAAAAATCTTCATAATAGAAACAATAATTGTCAACAAGAACAATATTTACAAGACAAAAAGCTAGGCTGATAACCGAGTGTAAGTTTCGTTTTTGAAATAAAAATAGTTTCAAAAAACTCTTGTCTAATGTACTGGACGAAGATCCGACTCACACAAATTAGCCAGTTCCTGGACCACCCAATGAAACATCAAACAGCAAGTTTAGGGAGCGCGTTACACGAACTCCACTTTATACAATAATACCTCTGCGCTCAACAGCCCTCCCATTCGAGTTGCTAAGCATCGAGGTTTTAAATCGTTGCACAAGGAATTTTTATACACTTTACAAAGCCAATGATCCTCGAAGCTAACTTCATTAATCTAACTACAAGAAAATTGTAACACAATCCCAGGACTTGGATTCTAAGTAAATTTAGGCTTTCTGTACCCTCATTTGTTCCCAAGAAATGAAAAAAGGAAGCACCATTTAATTTGACATAGTGGGAACAATGAATTTATGCACAAGTGTGTTACCCACATTGAATTCTTACGCATGAGGCTAGCACGATTGAAAGAAACATACTTGATAAGATAAAAGTTGAAAAAGATAGCAATAGGAGTTAAAAAATGGACAGTAATAAAGACTGATGGCAAGTAAGAGAACTAAAATCGTTTTTATCGCAACAAATGGCCAACCTAACCTTCGGTTAGGAACCTTGTATCTTCCCCTATGAGCCCTAATTCCAATCGATAAAATAGTTCTATCTCGTGCGGGATTCCACGGTTTTGTGTTTTATTCCAAGTTATTTGGTGGCAGCAAGAGCCAAGAGCCACAAAATCCAAACAGCTTACGAGCACTCACAAGACACTTACTTGTATAGCACAAGAAACGTGCACTTTGAAATTATCACACAAACTCTACAAGTACACATAGATGAGCATTTGTGAAATGACAGCCCAGAAATTTTCCACATGATGAAACGAAAAAGCCTCCCTAAATGCTGAAAAAAAAAACGTTTCTCAGAGAGGAAGGCACCATTTACTGCTCAGACAACTACTGACCTGTGTGCTGGTCAGCAGGCATGACGGAGAGGAGGGCTCTGGCAGCGTCTCTGAGGGCAGGCAGTCGCAGGGAGCAGCCCAGGTCTGCCAGCTCCACCAGAAAGCTCGCGTCCGCGCGGTTGCGGGCCAGGATCACGCCTGCCAATGTCAACGGAACCGTCAAAACAAGTGAATGACATCATGGGATTAAACAGCATGTGAGGAATCTCTCTCGTTTAGAGACGGGCGGAAATTTTTGTTTTATCCTATGCAGCACATCTTATCAGAAAGTGGTATGTTCTCCTGAAAAACTTTCCTCTTAGCAAATTAAATGTTCACTATCAATAGAGTGCTATTTTTACTATTCAGTTTCAGAACATTACAGCACACATTTCAAAAATTAAAATTTGATTACGAAAAGACAACATTAGGCAATTGAAACAAGGTCTGATTATACCCTCAAATCTAAATGTACCCACGAAAGTGCGAGATGAACGTGTACGTACTTGTGATCACAACCATAGTTATTTTTAGCGGCATTATACCGTCATAGTCAATCACTATGTAGTTTCAAGTATGAGAATACAGAATAGTTCATGCATTTTTTAAGAAATTTGAACTTTCAATTTACTATTCTGTAAAATCTATTTGTAAACCATCTCAACAATTACAACTGATAAAAACTTGGCCTTACGTCTTACAGAGTAATTTATAGATTTACTTCAATTTGTAATTTTGAAAGATGTCGTAACTGGACTAGAAGTGCACCGAGCAACGCACCAGGAAGGCAGTTCTCAGCCTCGTTGTTGGGTCCGTCGTATGGGTGGTGAGGGGAGCCTGGGGAGGAGTCAGACGAGGAGTCCGGCGAAGAGGGGAGGTTGTTTCCCACCTGGGCCAACTTGCCAGTCAACACCTGCAGTGGGCAGCTGTAGACTTGATATCTTTCCTCAATGACGCTCATTGAACAGGGCACACAATGTTTTTAAAAGGAAGAACCGAGAGCATAATTTATCTTCACGGTCAACAGAATATGAGCTCAAATCAGCAAAAATGATTGTGTGAATGGGATTTACGTTCAGCAGCCATCAAAAAGTTCACCAAGATCTACATACTGGACTACAACAATACTTAAAATTCATTCCCGGGTCTCTAACTCAACAATCTTGTGAAGCAATTTCACAAGTTCTATTAACTTTTCTTTGCCGTTCATACGCCATAAAAGTTAAAAAAATGTTATTTGTTTTAGAACAGAGAACGTAATCATCTAAACAGCAGCACGTCTAAGGTGCCGATTCCTGCTGAACAATAGCCTTACAAAGATTGAAGAAGGAGATTTCCATGTCAATTGACGGCAACATTAGTGTTTGATGAAGTGACACGTGCTGCAGTAGTAAGCTGGCATAGAGATGTTCAGAGTTCCTCTTTTTGAAAGAACTTCCACACAGTGAAGGGCAATACTTCTAAGCTACGAGGAAACTACTGTGATGTAATAAAAATTAAATAGCTTCAAACAATTTTCAAGACTTTAAACTGATAAATATTAACATTACCTTAAAATCAATAATACACAAACAATCCAATTCGTTTCAAGAAAGATGTATCATTCAATATTGACCACTCGATAATAAGCTCATCCAGAAGCTAAAATTGAAATCTCTTGTGATGGTTGCAAGAAGCCCAAAAATAGAACACGATTGTGGCAACTGTAGACAAACCGTACAATTTATCTTCTCAAATGTTCTCTTATAACAATTCAAGTAGGTAGGTCTATAATTGGATATGTGTGTTATGCAGAGCAAATGGTCACCATACACATCAACAAGGAATGACATTTTTGAAAGTATAACCCGTTTGATTCCATCATGGAAATACTCATCTGAAGCTCTTGGTTACCTGTATAGCTAGCATCAATAATTCAAATGCCGCTACAATAAAAAACAGAACGTGAGCTCACCGTTTTATCTTTGAGCGGCACTGAGGAGATGACCCTGCTGTCACAAGCGGGATCCAGCAACTCGCTGTTGAGGTACATCTCGACGCGCATGTTGGGCGGTGCCGCCTTCAGTCGCTGCATCAACTGGCGCCTCAGAGACCCGACTGTATCGTTGGTGTGTGTCCACAGCTCCACTTCTTCAGGCTGTCTGATCTGTATCTGGAAGCGTACAGTCACTGACATGTGCTTTCCTCGCCATGATCGCGCAAGCGGCAAAATGGTGCGCTCGTCTCCAAACTCTCCGTCACATTCCACCACGTACTCGTACAAGACCTTGAGCACTCTGCACATCCTCGTAGTTTCCTGCTTCATGGTGTCACAGCCATCGCTGTTACTCAAGCACGATACAGTGCTCGCCATGGCCTTCAACCGCGATATTGCGTTGCTCACAAACTCTTCATGTATGGCGCCTTGTAGAGGCATCAATCGTGGACCCAAATTCGTAAATGTTTCCTTAAGTAACTCAATAGCTCGGTTCGCCATATCTTCAGTGCCACACAGAAGCACCTTCCAAAGATAGTCGGTTCCAATGAGGTCAACATCATCAGTCAAATACGTACGTCGTTTAAGCATTAGTTTATTCTCCTTAAAATTCACAGCCTTGAAGAAACGGTCAAAGCATCGCATGCCATGTTCAGTAAGAAGCTTAGGGTCTAGCATGAGAATATTATTCTCAAAGAACTCTTTATTGATATCAGGATCCAAATCAGGCTCGTCCCCCATGAGTTTAGAGAACCACTTGAAGCAGGCTTCTCTGTCGACAGTGAAGACTGCGTTCTCCGCGAGGCAGTGCCATATTTGCTTGGCTTGAGGAGCACACAGCCACAGCTGACCGTCCTTCAGCAAGAAGCGCAGGAAACTCAGCCTGTCTTGCACCTGAACAATATGGTTGTAGCGACCGTCCGGTACAATGTTCACTGGGTTTATGCCAGGTTTCTCTGCACGGTCAAACAGAAAAAGTTAAGTCTTTGGAATCACAAGTCTCAATAAATTACACTACCGTCTTATGCCCCAATCACTAAGAAGATAACAAATTATTGAATGTAAGTTTACTGACGCCTTCCTACCCGCAACAAAGGCGTTCCAAAAGAGATGAAGGCATCATTTAGTATAGAGTCAAAGGGAATGCGGAATCTATGCACAAGGTGCAAGCTGAGAAAGAAGTTTGAGAAAATATTCCCCTTAGAATCGCTAATTCCCATGGATACAATAGCTGTATCCCACTGAGGGGTGTAGAAAACAAAAGCAGTCTACATCAAGTACACAGATCTCTTAAAAAATTCCTACTAGTCAACCATGAGGAAGCTAACGATGTATATTTCAGGCATATTTAAATAATTCAAAACAGAAATTTTGTCGTCAAGAAGCGACATGTCACTTAATTACAGCTCCTCTCGAGCTACAACAACAGCTATAGCGACATTCAAGTTCTCCAAACTCTTCCCACTCTATCACCAATCTCTTCCCGAAAGTAACCGAATGTAACAGAAAGCAAGGCTTATTCTACATCAAAAGTTGCCAATTTAGTATATGAGGACACATTCAGTTGCATACCCTGAGCAACGGTCCTGATCTGCTTCATGTAGGCGGTGAGGTTCTCTGTGACGAGCACAACCAGCGAGTGTTGGTTCTGAAGCTTTGAGATCACGTCGTGTCTGTAACAAGGAAGAAAACATGTCCTAGAATTAAAAGTTACGGAAGCTGATGCAATGAGAAACAAATGTGTTGCAATGGTAACACACGTGATAAGTGTATCAAACATTCGGCAGTTTGACAGAAATTCAAAACAATGAAGTAGCCTAACTACAGAAAGCATGGAGGTGACGATTAATTACTCTCACTCAACGTTAGCCAAATAAAAAGTGTCAGCTTTGCACTTTCATTATGGACCAAGACAAACAAAATTTGACAAAAGTAAAATTTGACAAACTGCCATCGTTATATTCAAAGCACGGAGTAAACGGCTTCACATTTCCAACTTTCAAGCATCCGTTATAACACCAATAATTCTAAACTACGCCTCTAAAGCAAGCTTCATCCACTGCAAACCTCAAGTAAATAATAGATTATTCTACTTTTTCAGAAAATAATTTCCTTCATTTATGTCAACATAATTCGTTCTCAATTTCTTTTCCCCTTTAGAGCATTAGAACTTACTTCTAGAAAATTTACGATGACAAATACAACTAATTTCATGTCAAGGATTATTGATGAAGCATTTTCCCACATGCCAGCCGGTACAGCACCACACACCTGTACGACACGTGACTAACGGGCCTGTGCTGCGAGTAGTTGGCAGGCGCCTCGCTGTACGAGCAGCAGATCTCCCTGATCTGTTTCAGTGCAGGCAGCACCCACTTGTCGTTCTTTAGCTCCTGCACACACTGGTCCAGCCACATCCTCTTCTGGTTGTCTCGGTCCTGTCAACACAAGTTAGCCGCGTGAAAAGAGGTTTTGTTTAGCTAGGCTTAGCAGCATCTAGTTGTATAGAAGTAGCTTTCCTGACAGCATACTTCAATGCCAGACACCTAGTTCACCCACTGATATATTCAAGACTTTGAATAGAATTGCTGCTCCTCTCACAACCTCGAATATAACAATGGGAATGGTGATCATCTAGTCCAACTCAGAACTCTTGCTGCCATCTTGGTTTGGAGTTTGGAAAGCACCAGCAGTCAATACATAACAAGTTTGTAGATTAGATAAGATGTTAGTTTAAGCCTCCCTAACTGCCAAAAAAAAAAGCGTTCCAAAGAGAGGAAGGAAGAAGACACCATTTAGCATGGAGATAAAAAACGCGGAATCTATGTAAAAAGAGCATAGAAACAGTAATTTGAGAAAGAATTTTATGAAACAAGATAAAATTTGAAGAAGAAAGAAGTAGATGCTGAAAAACTGGACAGCACAGAACTGAAAAATAGATGGTCTACAACACAACAAAAAAGTCTGTTCCAACTAAGAGACTGCCTTCCGAACTCTCGGCTCGGGACCTCACATTTTTCTCCTGGGAGTGCTAACTTCCATAGATACAATGGTTGTAATCCCTTGAGGAGTGATAGATCGGATTGAAATTAATTTTGCCCCATTGACAAATTGTGTGGTATCACCAACCACTCCTGTGACGTTACGATTTTAACGAGCAGGTCCTGAAATCAAGGATGCATTCGCCCCAAACAGGCTTTCTGACGTTATCTCGATTACCAGGGAGTAATGTTCAGCTAACAATTAGAACACTACACGGGCTGGTAAAAAATTTAAGATCTAATGTATCTTAACATACACAGAACTAATTTAAAATCTGAAGAATTAGGCCCACCTGAGAACAGGAGTAGTCCAAGATTTTGACATGGGCACTGAGGGCCTGGTCCAGGATCTCAGTAGGCACATCGGCAGACCGAGCCAGGGACCACAGCAGCGTCAGCACCTAGACATGACAAAATCTTTCTTAGAGGAGAACTTCACTGTAAAACCATAACACAGCGTGAAAATGAGGCTCACACACAATACCCTAGATGTCACAGAACTTTTTCAGACCTACAAAAGTTTTATTTCAACTAGTGCATTGTAGTTGTATTCAAACTGATAACTTGGAAGTAAGTAGTTTTGCTGATGTAGTGCTTGAGTAGCGTAAGAAAGTTAAAAAATTCTATATTTAACTTGACTGAACAGTACCAAAAATGCAGCAAAAAAACAAACTGCTCGGTGGTGTTAACGACCCATATTTTGTGCTGATGTTAAAGAATTTAAAGAAACATTATTTAAATCATTCACTGAATATCTAATAATTAATACAATACGAGAAGAATGCCACTGATGAAAATGCTGAGCTATGCCGGTAATGCAATCAGATAAATACCGTTTATGATACTAGAATTCCCTTAGCTTAATATATTCCACAAAAAAATGAAGTTCCAGTTAAATCACCTAATTAAATAAACGTGTGGTCTTTCCTACGTCACGATACATCGCTTAGGAAGTTTTTACATAAGAAATTCCTTCTTGAATTGTTTTATTAAATTGTTCGCAAATATTGCCCATAGGAAAAAAAATAAACATGTCCTTTTCATCAAAAACGTGAATCGATGGAATTGCAAGAAACAGTACTGCAATTACCAACGTGGTCATGTCTAGAATATACATATGTAGGGTGTATGAAACATTAAATTTATGAACTATCAAAGAATTAGCATTAAAAAAATAAAAGTTGAAGAAACTTGTATGTTATCAAGCAACATCATGAGCAAGCATGCAAATATCTACTCACAATTTTTACACAACCCTTATATGAACTCTCTCCACTCAGGACAATGTTATTCAGTGGTATAATAACTTATGGGCGTTCTCTCGCCTATTGAAAAAAAATGATGAACAAAGTCCCAAGGCGCACTATACCAAAGAATAATACAGTTACCCATATCTCGAGACACCCAGTATCCAAGAAACGGCGGGTTCACGCGCAAATAAGATAAAGCATGAAACTGCAGCCAATTCTCACCTTGTGGGCCATATCGCCGTCTTTGTCGTCCTCCGCCAGCCTGCGTATGAGCTCGAGGAGCTTCTCACGCTGCTTCTTACTCGCGTCTCTCCAGCTCGACTGTAACGGAAACAGTCATCAGCAACAGTGCGGCGCGCTATATCGGCTGGCTTCACCGATACTTTCATATTTGCAATTTGAAACGTTCTTGGCGTAGAAACTTGAAATAAATAGAACTACAGGGAAGATGTAAGAGAGTAATATATTTGCCTCATTTATCATGACACATCACACTTGAACATGAATGCCACAGGAAGAAAAATCAGTATAGCACAAACTGAAGTGTAGGGGCTCTTGTCTGTTATTCCTGAGTGATGGGAGTACAAGCAGGTTTATCACAACAATTTATATTGTGATCCAGATGACTCGCTTCCTTTCAACCTCCTCTAACAACGCCAGCAAGTAGAAAATTCTAAAAATGTAGTGAAACAGTGTGCACAATCTAGTCAAAACAGCGCATTAACTCGAGAATTTTTGCTTCCACAACAGAATTAGTTAGAAATGTCCAATTAAAAAGGCTCTAGAAAAAAACTATCAGCTTTTTATCTTTGAAAGAGTATTCCAGCGCCCAAGCTCTCCAGCCAGAGAAACCACTCCAGAGAATGACTGATCAAACCAGTCCTAATTGGAGCAGTGACGTCATCACTACACACTGCCGAGTTTCGTACCCACACTTGAGCAGATGAGGCAAGGGTTGCCCGCCAGACCGCCAGTGAAACTCACGATTTAGGATGATTAGTTTTTTATATCAAATTTTTCACTACGTTTTCCCACTGCCATTCTTTCCGATGCACAACAACTTTATTTTCAAGCAGAGCCTAAGCCAGTGGCATTGAGAGTAACATATATCAGTAGTTTATTCCAAACAATCTTCATTGATTAATATCATCACTAAAATCTTAGAACACAACCACATATGCAAAAAAATGTAATAACAAGTGCTGAATCGTTGCCATGCGGAATATTTACGACACAGCAGCAGACTGCACAACACAGCTTTCTCATTTCATGCCTAATGCTCAAGCTGACCTTCCAATGCTTTTTTGCATCTCGAATTAGCTCGAGCTCGAAATACCCGTAGGAAGTAAAACAAGGTGCTAAATCCATACATAAACTACAGTGAAGGACCAGGCTCTGGTATAAAAGTCACAAGAAACGGAAGTCATTTAGACATGATCGTGTTCAGGAGTGAGATTTGCAGCTACAATCGTCATCTTGAAACCGTTTAAACCACAGTGTATAAACCCGCAACCCTTGTAAACACTATAACCGAGCATTTGCTGATCCAGAAGTACTCGGATGTTTTTCAGTCTTTCAGTTGAGGTGCATATGTTAGAAAATTCCTACATTCGCAGTGATTTGTATTATTTCACCAAACCCATACTTAAATATAAAGTTAATGATAGGAACAAAGAAGGTAACCAAACGACAGGTTAGAAAAGATGCAATGCCAAACTACTTTAAACAGCCCACCTATCTTCACTAAACCGTGGAGTAAGAGCGATTTGTGAATTCATTTTACTGTGGCAAAACACAAACAATTACTATCTGAATGATCAAAACATCCACCTCAAGACCGTCTCGTTCACATTTTACAGCAGAAACACACCGAATACAACGCACCAGTGATAACTTTTCCTCAGGGAAGCAGAGAGACTGCAGCACCAAGAGACCTACATATTCTCACCTGGAACCTCTCGAAGAGATGATCCAGTTGCTCAGGACTGAAGTCCCACGCGAGCTTGGCGAGCAGGTCATGCACGTTCTTAACGATGGCCTCGTGCTTGCCGTGCTGCGCTAGCCAGATGTCGTCCAGGTCGTCCAGACTCAGCGCCTTAACACAACAATGGTTTACTTGTTAGTTGGAGGCTCCATTTACAATGCAAGATATTCTCACAGCGGAAAGAGAAGGCACCATTTAGTTTGCGTTAAGCAATGTGTGTTTTCACAAAAGATACCCGTTGAAGAAGCAGCAAGCTAGAAAGGAAGAAGAGGAAAACTGAAGAAGGTACAGTGAAGAAGGTGTGAAAATTAAAAAAAAAAACGAAGTGAGCACGACAAATACAAGTCATGAAAGCCTATCTTAAGCTGATGAAACCTAAGCCTAACCTCCAACACGAACCACAACTACAACTCTCTGTCTCCGTCATTTAAATCAGACACTAGTAACGTCTACACGCAGAACATCATGGGTAACACTACAGAAAAAAGGTACGCTTTAAAAAACCAAATTACTGTGGCATTCAAACTCAAAAGCTGCAGTGTCCAGTATTTCTCAAATACAAGTGAATGAACCGAGAAACACACTTCACAGAATTTATTCAACACCTAATGTCGAGAGAATGTCGTCCTACACAAGAAGACACAGCATTTGGCTTCCACTAACAAAATTCATTTTAATCTTAGATGAAGAAATTTGCCAAGACACAACTGAATTGATGTCATTTCAGCATAAATGGTCACACCCACCTTCTCCTTGATGATGAAACGTATGATTTTTTCGAGTTTCTCAACGTATTGCGGCTGGTGCAGAGAATCTCGCAGCACGATCTGCAATACTCTGTTCTCTTTGATCCATTCCTGCACAAATGATTTTAATAAATTATTTTCTAATACCGTGCTTAATACACAGAATTTTAAAAAATAAAATAAGTGATATCTATTAAACAAATCCACTGCCTGCTCAAAAGTTTGTTGAACCCAGGTAAGCTGTAAACTTAATTAGGACAATTTTCACATGTTCCTTCATGGTAAAAGATTTGGAGAAAAAGAACAAAAGAATTAGAGTTGTGTTCACTCTCACTGGTAGTCAGTACTGCACCTGCTCTGTGACAACAAGCATGTAACACTAGATTTTTGGCCAGTCGAAAAATTTTAAAAACAAACCTCTGTCTTTGAAGAAGCACAGATTTGCACCCAGACTGAGAAATCTGCAAGAGAAGTCTCTAACATGATGGCCAGAGGACTTAGGACTGTGCAAAGAACAATTGCTCAATGGAAAAAAAGGGGTAAAATGTAGTCATTCAGTAGAAATTGCGACACAGCTAAAATTCTGAGCACTCGCGATTGGTAAAAGCAAACCTGTGGAAAAGAGATCAGCAGTTGACTAGTATGCTTAACAAAGGTTCGAAAAAAGTCTCTACTCGCTCCTGCATGTACTGAAAACTGAAGTGGATTTACGAAGTTCTGCCCCCACCTGAAAACCATTGGTCAAGAATGCTTCTCAAACAAAAATAGAATTAGCAAAAGACCACAAAAACTTGATAGTAAATCAATGAAAGCACGTCCGGTCATCACATGTATCGAGATTCACCTTGTTCCAGAAAGCAAGCTGAGTTTTAGTGAAACAGGAAGCTTTGACTCCTATGAAGCTTTGACTCCTTCCTGCATAACTCCTACAGTACAGGCTTCCGGATCAATGTAGTGACCTGGAGCGTATTTTATTTGGTCGGGGTTAGGTTCTGCAACCTTTTGCTGCAACAAAATGAAACCCTACGATAATTTGGAACGTTCTAGGTAACCAAGCATACACATCTATCGATTTTAATTCTCCTGATAGTTCCTGTACCGCGCATCCACCTGGCATGTAGTGCAAGATTGGTTCATGGGATCACGAGTGATTGTCTTGAGGTATGTAATGACCATAATATCCTGATTGAGACTCTCTCAAAAATTTGTAGGACCAACTGTAAAGTAGCTGCGAGCCTCAACACTTCTTCCTCTCCCGTTGGAAGATATTTCTCCACGTTTGCTCATACTTAGGGCAAACGTTCACTTAAGTAGTTAGTAAATCTTGTATTATCTATGCCCTAGAATGGAAGCTGCAATCTACATAAAAGTTTCCCAATAAACTATTAGGCTTGATTGATTCCAATAAATCAGCATTTTTCAGGGTGCGACAAGCTTGGTAGCCAATATTTCTCCGCAGTTACACTATCGCAGTACCTAACACATACTATTTACCCTTAAAAAAGCAAGTTCATAGCATTCATCTGAATTGTTGAAGAGAAATGCTATTCATCGTCACGTCTGGCATAGCTTGCACAACACGCAGAAATGGCACGGTATGGTCTATTAAATCACCAACGACTTCCTTTGAAGTAAAACGTTTGGACAAGTTTTCAAATTGGGCTCATTTGATCAAATCCCAGCAGATAAACCGGACGACACAAAATGCTGGAAAAACTTTTATTGTAAAATCGCAAATAACTGCCCAAACTGCTTGAAAATTGATCAACAGGTCATCAAAGTTACGAACATTATGTGCACAAAATAATTGAACCGATTTCCCGTTCATGTCTACAACATACGTCAACCTCTCAAGGAGTGCCAACACTAGAGTGGTGTGCAATCGCCACGTCAGTAATTTGGCACATTCTTGTTCCAAAGACAGCTAGGAACATAAGGTATGTTACTGGTAACTAAGCGTACAAACTATAGTTTACAAAAGAATCAGGCAGCAGGTGGTCTACCATTACAAATGGTAAGTTGAGGAACAGCAAAAAAAAATTGTAAGAGTACAATGTTGAACATCTCTACTTCTAATAAAATAGAGAAAATTAAGCTACAATTACAGAATTCAAAAATTAAACCTCAAACCTTCATTTCAAAATAGTAAACAAATTTATCGTAAGTAAATATCACCCTGAGCCCCGAAACGTTTCTCCATAACATAAATGCTCTTGGGTCTGCATGACCAATTATGACTTTCCAATTTACTGGTCGACGTGGACACCGCTTGACCACGCCAACTGGAAGAGAAGCAGCACTTACAGCAAACCTAGGGGCAGTGAGCCAGTCCTCCTCCTCGTGCTGACCGCCGGACGCAGGCAGCGGCGGGTGGCGCAGGCTGGGGTAGTTCACGTTGCTAATCACCTTGTTGACTTCGTTGAGGGCGTTCATCTTGCCGTTGAAGGAAGAGATCTGAAGTAACCTGTCCCCCAGAGAAGCAGTATTATACATAAAATGTTATATTAAACTCAAAAGTGTTTTAGAAATCAGACAGTAATCCTACATATTGTAAAATTAGCTAAGAGTGTAAGTAATGCACCAAAAAGTCATTAGAATCTACTTTAGCAATGTGAAAATAAAACATCAAATTTCTTGAATTCTGGACTGCGTTGGAAAAGATGTTTATTAGTCGAACTTGGAAGGACAAAAAAAAAATCAGTGTACGAGGTGATTTTACAATAGCAGTATCTAGACACGATCATCTCAACATCTTTACTGCGAAATTATGCCGTCGCAAGAGGAGCTTCATTTCTGTGAATCTGTACGAATTGATTGCTCAATTATAATGATGGAACCGTTAGTCAGCAAGCACACCTCATCCAAACAATCAAGTCCAAGTCTAGCACAGAACATCACAATAACACGCCAGCAATGTGTCCTTCCCGTTACCTAAGAATCATTTTAAGCCGGAACATTTCCAAGTTCTTTGCCGTTTCCTGTCTGCTGGGCACCCTCGAGGCGAGCACTTGAATGGCTTTGATGATGGTCGTGAGGGCATCATTCTTAGCTTCAATTTTTGCTTCCTTTTTTAGTTCCTCATCAGTCAGGTTTTCTAAAAAGTTGAGCACCAGATCCTGCAAAAAAAAATAAATTTGAATGGTTATCTAATGTAGTACTGCTTTTAGACTGAATGGAAATCCAACATTATTCGTTATTGCCACATAAATAATCGCATGCTAGGTTGAACAACTCATGAACACTATAAAATCTAGAAAGTTTCCAAGCTAAAAAAAACGAACATAACAAATTTACACTATTCAGAAAAAGCTCACAATTACTCTAAGTCATTGACAGCAAAGCAAAGTCACTAAAAAATCCCAGATAGAGCTAAGCTCTAGGACAAACCCATCTCATGTACCAGCAACGAACGCAAATCAAAAGTAAAACATGACAGAAGCCAAAAAAAACTTACAATAATGGGCATGAAGAAGACTTCTATGGTGTTGACGGTGAGGAACTCATAGCTGAGGCCAAAAGGTCGGAGCAGAGAGCACATCACAGGCACAGACAAATTGCGGCCTCCCTGGAATCTCTCCAAGAGCTTGTCAAAGCCTCCCAGTTTGCCAAAGTAATTAATAAGATCAACGAGCCAGCCTCTAGGATGGCGGTAGTCAGGGGGCTTTGCATATACACGTTTGTGATGGGGGGCCTGGAGCAGCGGCGAGGCAGTGGCAGCTGGGTCGGCAGGAGGCGCGGCAGAGGTGCTGCCAGAGCTCTCGGGCGACGTGCCTGACGTGGAAGGACAGCGCTGGTCAGAGAAGCCTCGGTCCTTGTCATCTGCGGTACTAGGCTGCTGAGGAAAGCCTCCTGGAGTAGGGGACGTGGTGTCTGCCGAGTCGTGCTCCTGTGACGGCAACGACACCTGGTGAGCTGGAGACTGCTTCTGATGCGGTGGAATAGATTCTGGGTTCCTGTTGCTATTAAACGTGTGAAACCTGAAACACAAGAGATTGTGTTACAAGTAATTGAAGGCTAGCTTACCAAAGCAGTTACAATACTAATAAAGCACAAATGTAACAAGAACTGATCAACGCTTGAACTGTTACTTATGGTAATATAAAGGTAAGGTAAAGAAGCAGGAAATTGAATTAGCAAATAAAATAATAAAACTACAATGAGCTAAAAAAAAGCTTTTGGTCTAAATTAAGTCTTAATCAAATAATAAATTCATGTGTGTGAGCAACCTCTACATGAATAGTGTAAAAACATAGTATGATTTAGTGGTGTCATAAAAGACGGGTTAGTTTGAGTGAGCTGGGTGAGACGAGACCTCATGACTTATGAAGAGCGATCACAACACAGGAACTCACTTGCAGCTCGGGTTGCAGAGGATGGCCAGCAAGTCCAGCAGAGGAAACCAGTCATGAGGCAGCTTCAGAACTATCAACTCCACCAGTTTCTCACAATTGCTCAAAATACATTTCTGGAAGTAGAAAATAGCCACATCAATGAAATGGAGCACAGATAATTAGTTAGAATATGCCAGAGGATCATCCCTTCTCACAACTACGCACAGCTTGTATCCAAATTTTGTAGAATTAGGACTAACTTTAAAACAACATAACATCAATTAAATTGCAGAAAGTAAATGAATTGAAAACCAACCAATTTTAAAAAGATTTATTCAACTAGCGTATAATCAGACTAGCCTAATACCATCAAAAAATAAACTCAATTTTATGAGAGGAAACGTTTCATTTCAGACAATCACAATAAAATACTTGAACACACGCAAAACTTACTTGAATCTCATACTTCCAGCTATTGACAGCCTCATCTGTAAGAATTTTGGTGAATGAGAGAGTGAGGCCTTCCCTGAAGAACCTCTGGCAGGCTTCACTGCGCGTGTCAATGCCCTTCTTGGCAAGGTCAATAGAAGCTTCAAGGAGCACCTCAAGCTCCGAGTCGGGCAACACAGGCACCACCCAGCGCTGGCGGTGGATCATCTCATCAAGCCTTGCAAGAGCAGCCACCGGGAAGTCCGGCTCAGAAATGTCTCCCACACAGCTGCTGGTGCTGCTCGTCATCGTGCTGTTGGAAGGGAAGGCACTGCTACTGCTGCTGCTCGTGCTGCTGTAGTTGCCTGAGCTCAGAATAGGAGAGGTGGTGTAGGTGGTGGTCGTCGTGATGTTGGGGCAGCTGCTGTAGGTGCTGCTTGTTCCGCTGGTCCCACTCACAGTGTTTACGTTGTCAGTGACAACATCAGCTGTCGAAGTAGAGCTTTCCTTCTCGCTTACACCACTCACTTGGGAACCCTGCTTCAGAGAAGTTAGCATTTACTAAACATGAAAATCTCTTTCTCTATAAGGGCTTGCTAATAACACCAAATCATATTTACTTTTATTAACTTTTCAATTGCTTAAAGAAATAAACCTTCAAAGACAAACATTTTACAGCTCAAAAAGTTGATTTAAATGTATTAAATATGCAAAGATGCTCACAACAGAAAAAAAAAACAATTCTATTTCAACAAAAGGAGGCCTCCATGACCTTCAGCTTGGGAACTCCCATTTTTCACTAGGGAGTACTCACTAATTCCTGTAGCAAGGAAAAATAGAATTAATTCCACCTCTTCTTCTCCCTGCACCCACATCACAAACAATCAAGATGATTTCAATTCACAAGAGCTTAAACCTTCACATTATTTCAGAAATAAATCATTTTTCAGTCAATGTAAATTGAGTGTAAAAATGTGTCTGTAACAAACTAAACTGACGAAGAATGATCAAACTGTTTTGACTGCACTGCATAATGAGGTCTTGAATCTCTTCAACGTGTGCATGAATTTTACAATTTAGAAATCGATCAAGTTGGACAACATTCTAAATTTAAATAAACTTTTTCAACCTTTTCATTGACCCAATTTATTTTACACCACACCAATTATAGCAACTGAGACAATGAGGTGTTCATGAAACATTTGGCCAATTGAATGTCATGTTGCTCAGCAGCAGGAGAAGCTGGAAGCAGCTACCTGTGACTGCTGGCCAGATCCAGTTGACTGCTGCGAGTCTGCAAGGCCTCCCCCACTGCCGGTGGTCTGCTGGGCAGCCCGGCCTTCTGTCGTGGAATTGTTTGGTATCATGGCGACAGTCATGGTTTCTGGAGCGGCAATGAATCCCCACTGCCTTGATGGAAGGAGCAGGGAGGAGTGAAGTGCTGACAGATATTAGGGCAGCAGCAGAAGGACCAGTCGCCAGCACTACCATCCCTCACAGCATAGTAAGCTTGATACGCACACACGGGCACCAGACACAACCTGCACACGTTTTGAGCTTCAGGACCAAGAAATCAACAGCAGCATGGTGTAAAATGCTGAAAATATTTTATTTTGCAAAAAAACAAGGTCTTATACTAACTAAATTGCTTCTGTGCACTCTGAACAGATAAACATTAATCTATATTTCTCACAGACAAATCAAAATTGTCGTCTTCCATAACGTTCATCAAACTAACGAATTTGAGTTCCAGATATTTACAGTAATTTGTTACATTAAAAACCTTTTCAAAAAATTATTTAGGATGAAATGAAACAAAACGCTTATATAAACAAAGCAAATGAAGACATTTAGAAGCAAATAAGCAGCCAGCCACTCCTCAGGACAACAACAAATGAAACTTCATTTTTGTGTCTCATGGTGCAATGTAACACTAATAAAATTCAACTCATATTCTATGTAAAATCCACTATTTTCAGCTGCAAGCCAACAAACAATAACAAATATTCCAAAACAGCATAAATTTTTCATGAATTGTAGTTATTTTAGGGGCTTTTCCTTTGCTTAAATGATAACAGAGGACTCCCAGAAAAATATAACCATTTACGCAAGTAAATTTGATTAAAATATTTCCTAATCTATTTTGAAATTAACATAACTGTCTTCAAAATACATGAGAATCAAAGCTAAGTTCTGTCCATTAAAACCCTCACAGCCTAAACTAAACCTAACCATACCCAATGTAGTGGATGTTTTGAACCCTCCAGCCTGCCCATCTTCCACCCTCCTTGCATAATCTGACTTCTTTTTATGTCAGCTGGTCTCTTCTAACAACCTCAGTGTAATATGGTCTTATTTCATTTATCCTCTTTTTGTGTGCAATGACTATTTCCTGCCTCCTGATTTCTACACATGTAACCAGAAATATAAACCATTATAACAAAACATAATTCCAAAGGAGCTCAATGTGAAATAATAGAAATGCTACCAGAACTCATAACCCTTTTCTTTGCCGTAATCATAAAACAAATTTGCATGATCACCAATTCTCATCAGCCATGGGCAGCAATGAAACATAGCTTGGCTTTCACACTAATTCAGAGTAGTACAACAGAGCCACAATTATTATTAATCTCCAAATACCAATGAAAAAATTTGTTCATCATATATTGTTAAGCTTTCTCTTTAAATTTACTCTTATTTCAAATAAAGTCACAGCATTACATAGACATAAGCATCATAGATTTATATATACCTTTTCTAGACCAAAGATCAAATCCTGCAGAGCAAAATAAGATGTACAGAACTTGAAAAATCAGGATTTTTTATCCCTAATGAAGGAACCAAAAGGCCTGCAAAATACTCTTTTAGATAATGAGACATTAATCCCATAGGATGAGCCTACCTAAATCCTAAAAATCCAAGTTCAAATTTTGAAAATACCCAGAACTGTATAATTTTGGTTGCTAGCAGGACTCAACTCATCAAAGATTGCTAAAACCTTTTTAAACAAATATTAACATGCCAAAATAAAATATTGTTGCTGGTCCGCAGTAAGCAGATCTATTTTCAGAAATAGGATTGTAGTATGTATTTCATTCATGTAAATTTGCCACTCATTAAATTGTTCAATTAGATGATTAATTTTTGATATAATAAATCAAAAACATTTCTACTTAAATTTCGCTTTCCAATATCACTGATGCTAAGACCAACTAGTAAAGTAAACAACCATGGTAGTCTATAGGGTCAATATCGGGTTTAATGCGCTCACGGAAATTAAAAATTCCGTTCCCAAGAATCACTAAAGGAACACATTAAAGAACTTTTTACATAAATGGCATTTTGATCGCCAATGCGTAATTTTCTAATTATTTAACTTTGAAGTGATAGGAACGTCGTATATAAAAGTGAAGGAACGGACACGTAAATATGCTATAATGCGGTATTGACGTAACAATGGGTGAAGTTAGGATAAGTTGTGTTTGGTTAGTTAAATAAACTAGCCTAAAATAACATAAATCAACCTAAAATAGCTTACCTGAACTTACCCAAACCGAGGCTGTTAATTTTGCGCCAAGAAGTGGGCGTGACCCAACAATGGCGACTAAGCAACCGGCCATATAATGTTATTCCTACCTGAACGTAATTATTGTTATATTTCGAAAATAATGCATCAGCGAGCAAAATGTCATTCGTGTAAAACGTTTTTAAATGTGTTCCTTTAGTGATTCTTGGGAACGGAATTCTTAATTTCCGTGAGCGCATTAAACCCGATATTGACCGTGAATAGTAAGCACTCAACAAAGTATATGTTTCAGCCATTAAAAACATTTCAAACTAAATATTACTTTCACACAACAAAAGAGATCACATTCTTTGCCAAACAATGACTAATATTCAAATTTTAATTTGTAGGAAAAGCAAAATACTTAAATTGAACAGCTCAAAATTTCAAATGATGAGAGTAATCAGAAGGCTTCTTTAATTGCGTCAATTTGAGTATATGTTGGTTTTCCTTCGTCATGGGACCATAAAATTTTTTAAAAATCACTTTACCTATATTGAGCGCTAGTTATTTCCATTTATAATACTCAGCAACTTTGAAAAAATGAGTAATAATTTCCCATAAATTCATTTCAATATTAAATTTAACATTCATTCCCTTTGTTGATGTATTGAAATTGTAGTTTTTAGTGCTGCACAGAAATTCATAAGTTACCGTTTATAATTACACCACAAATTTATTTTCATGAAGTTTCTCAGCAGTATCCAAGAATGAATAAGTAAGGGCATCAAAACACACCTTCAGGGTGTTTTAGTGATCTATTTCAAATTTTTACTGCTTTTAAAAATGTTTTTTTTTCTATTTTACTTTATTTACTCAACCCAGAGCCTTGATATACTTTACCACAAAGAAGTACATTACTGCAAGTAGGACATACAAATACAAGTTTAATACCCAACAGACAAAAACATTAACTTTGCATGCCAAAACACTACACAGCTTCTATTAAAAACTATTTTAAATCACTGAGTGAACTTGTATTTTTACCTTGAAACCAGTTCTGCATATACAACAAAATTATATCAAGCTAAGAGACAGTAGAGTGTGATATTCTAGTAAATTTTTTTCATTATCAGATGTTTCATTTTTGATGGCAGCTTCATCATCACAAATTTATTCTTACTATTTTTCACAAGGCTCATCTTCATGAACTTGGACCAGAGGCCTGGCTTTATGAATTTGCATATTTGCTTGAATGGCCTGTTGATCTGGCAAGCAGTGTAATATGGATGTATTTTTGACAGTAATGGGCATTCAGTCAGTGTAGCAAATTGTTTCTTGGCCACTTGGTATAGCACTTATCCTGCATAGAGGCTTCTGTCTTTATTTAGACCCATAAATTTGTAACCGTTTCTATGGATAATTTTTATCTGGGATATTTTTTATCTTCTATATACACAAGCAAACTTATCTTGGCTGTCATTGCAGGCCTTTCCAGAAATATTTTGTAACAATTAATGATAGTTCAGGGTAGAGAGGTTTAAAAATTCTTTAAATTGTAAAATTCAACATGTTTTCCAATGCTGCTTTTTCTATACAAGATAAAGGAAGTCATTATAGGCCGTTTACTGTTATCTCTATTGCAGTGGACCATTTAAATAGATATTTCAGTGTGCTAGTGGAATTTTTCTTAAATGGTAATTTTTTTGGAGGCTAGGATGACCCATTGTTTTAAAATGTTTGCATGTATTTCTAGTTTTTTGATTAATGTGGGTTGCTCAGTACTTTTGCAAATGCAGTTATACTTACCAAAGAGGCAGATTTTATAAGTTTTTAAAGCATTCTTTCATTTTTATAGACTTTCTTACATGGTTTATCACATGTTTATTTCAAACTCAAAATACAATTTTTCCTTTTTAAAATTATTTTTTAATTTACTTCTGAACTCATTTATATCAGAAAATTTACTAATTGGTTGAATTAGTTCTAATATATCCTTTTAGAATCAATGTTGGGAGCATATAAACTTTGCAGCACATTCACCTTCTGTAGTCTCTAGTGCTTGCCTTTCCAACCTTTATATTGAACAGCATTTGTCCCTGTTCTTCTCCTGTATCTGCTTCATAAAATTGTTTCTCAATTCTATTGCTCATGTTGTCTAGTGGAAAACATGACAAAAATAGCTCATTATGAGCACTATACTATAACATGCAAACAAATTTACCCTGCCCATAAAGCTTTGTTCACACCGCAGCATCACAGGTCATACTAAGACCTTTTTTTGGTCAATATTGAATTTAGGCCTTTCACGGAAATAATAAATTTGGTTCCAAACAATCACTAAAGGAACACATTTAAAAATGTTTTACACGAATGACATTCTGCTCGTCGATGCGTTATTTTAGAGATATAACAATAATTACGTTCAGATAGGAATAACATTATATGGTCGGTTGCTTAGTCGCCGCATTGTTGGGTGACGCCCACTTTTCTGGCGGGACACGCCCACTTCTTGGCGGGAAATGAACACGGCTTGGTTTGGGTGAGTTAAGGTAAGCTATTTTAGGTTGATTTATGTTATTTTAGGTTAGTTTATTTAACTAACCTACCATAACCTACCCTAACCTCACCCATCGTTACGTTAATACCGTATTACAGCATATTTACGTGTCCGCTACTTCACTTTTATATACGACGTTCTTATAACTTCAAAGTTGAATAACTCAAAAATAACGCATCAGCGAGCAGAATGTCATACGTGTAAAATGTTTTTAAATGTGTTCTTTTAGTGATTCTTTGGAACGGAATTTCTAATTTCCGTGAAAGGCCTAAATTCAATATTGACCCTTTTTTTTTAGATTCATTTGGATGCAGCACAGGAAATAGCACTTTCTTTACAACAGCAATAGAAAGACTCAAGTCTACACAAGATGACTACAAAAAAATGACATTAAAAAAGTTGATATATTCCCTTGGGATAAAAATTAAAACTATTTAGATCCTCTCTGAACTCCCCTTATAAAAAAAAGTAACAAAAAATTTACCATAATAATTCAAGCAACATGATAAGCTATAAAAACAATAAGCAAACCAAGCAAAGTAACTCCCATTCATTGCCGCTCCTGGTTAGGCCCAGTTGCAATATTCTATGGCTACTAATTAAAATTTCTAACTTAATGAAAATTTTATTCAGACAAGCCAACAGCAACAGCTTTAATGCATGGACGACGCACCCGTCGTATTCTGTAAACTTAGCATTGAAGGAGCAACAATTTTAGTGCTAATACAATGACTTATAGTACATAATACGACGTTTTGCATCAAAATTATCCATTCATACTTCAACATTCAACATTTACATACCTAAATATAGAGTAGAAGAGATCAAAATCTTGTAAAATCTGTAAAAATCGTTCAAACAGAAATATTTCGATGACTATGTTTGTGGTAGATTACGTCCGCCACTCTTATCAAAACAAGACCGTATTTCAGCTGCCAAGAAAAACACGTTAAAAGACACGACTGACACTCAAGTGCTCATTAGTATTACTACCTGAGAAACAAGTTATTCTTTTTTTCATTCATCACAAACCATAGAAAAATTAGCCGAGCTGATGCGGTCAATTCTTTCAACTTCTGACGATTCAATCAAAATGGCGACATACATGAATAGCAAGAAACTTGAATTTTCGATTGAGTAAACAGCTTCAATGACTCTCCACAATAATCTATTCTTATTTACAACTTTTGAAGTCACTGTAATCAATACAGGCTCGAACAATGACAATAAAATAGATCGAGCCGCAGCTAGCAATAGTATTCACAGATATAAACGTTATAAGCGTTCAAGATCATGTAGGTGAGCAATAACATATGTGGAAAAATCATTCATCTTAAATTTGACAATTTTAACCTTGATTTTTTCTGTAAATTTTTAATGAAGAATGTTTATAATAATTATTTCGAGTAATATAAGAAAATTAGTGAAAACTTCGTGATTTGTGACAGACAGAAAAAACAAATGAGCATCAGTTTATACTATTTAATTCTTTACAGAAATCGGGTTTGGAATGGTAAATAAATTCCACGCCCTAGTCATGACTGTGCCATTCACAGAAAAAAATGAGCAAAATCTAAAAAAGTTATTTACCATAAATGTGTAATATATAATATGTAAGATTAGGTTACCTTGATACTTTTTAAAATATTTGATGAGATCCTGCCAGCATGTTAATGACATGATCGCTTCAAAATTGGCAAAATTTTACAATTTGCGTCTTATGGCATGTATTCTACGTTACTAGTGGCTTAGACATTCCGTTTACATTTCATTCTCACAGTAGGAGACGAGGAACCCGTAGGAAAAAATTATCCTTTCAATTAACTCAGTAACGTCGTGAATGCATCATAGAAATGACGGAGTAGAAAGTAAGCCATGAATGTGAAGTTGAACTTGGAAATTATTAGAAAGTAACTACAAATGGAAATTATTTCTTTGAACTGTGTCCTGGCGTTTTTTGAAGACAGCCGGCACTTCGTAGTTTGTACACGTACTTTTTGTCACGGGATGCCAAGAAAAAAAGAAAAAAAAAGAACCACCTTTTATTTTCAATAAAGTATAACGCGAATTGTTGATACACTGATTTTAAAACACCTTGACATTAACATCTTTAACTGATAATAACACATTGGTATCGTAATACCCGTGTAAATGTTGAATCAAAAAGTGATTGACGGAAATGCACAACAAAAATGAGTTCCTTTCCTTTGCCTAATCTGATTTTGACAGTGCACTTGAATATAAGTTACTAAGATAACACAATCTTCGTAACGCTTAGTTGATAAATGTATTCGTTTCTGTGCATTCAAATTGAAATAAAAGCAAAAATCGCGTTAAAATACCTTAACACAGAGATCTTAATTGCTATTCATAGATGGTTATCGTAATATACATGTTAATTAAGTGTTGAGACAAATGATTTAGATCCTTAATTGCCATTCATACATGGTTATCGTAAAACCCATGATAATTGTCGAAAACATGATTCGGAGAAAAGCATGGAAAAATGAGTTCCTCTTTGTCGCGGTAGTCGGATTCTGGTAATGCATTTAAAATACAGGTGATTAAGAAAAGCTGTCGCAAATCCAGCCTTGCTCCTTACCAGAGTCCCGTGCAAAACAATCTATATCTTGCACATTTAG
>JACJUY010001312.1:14870-31914 GCA_014220935.1 Platorchestia sp. MABIK
AAACAATTGATTGAAATCTGCAGTTCAACGATTATATATATGCTGCCAGCAAAATATGAATCTACGAGTCTTCAATATCAAGGAAAAAACAATTCTAAATTTTAGTTAAGAATCGCCTCTTGAACATAGTACAGCAGTTTTGGGGATGAAGTACGTCTGTTTACAGTGTAAGTACATTTTGAGAGCATATTTCACATCATTAGCCGTCCACATCAGTCATCGCAGCATGAATAAAGCCTCGCTCGAACTCATAAAATATCGTCGTGCGTCACCTTAGGTAAAGTGCTCGGTAGTCCTTGTGCATGTGACTGGAATAATATTGAAGTAATAAATATTGTACATTAAATCAATACATGACGCTGACCTTACGCGTAAACAATGTTGTTGCCACGGGTTTTGAGGCTGTTTTTAACGCAAAAATAAGGCTTCTTCAGAGGTTCCCCAAAGAAAAATGAAGCACTATCGATGTATTTCTCATCAGCTTTGGGACTCAGTCTTATGCCAAAGTAAGGCGACTGTCTCGCTCGCAATCGGCTTTAAAAGTAGAGTTTAGGCTGGCATGTCTGTAACTCGAGCGGTTGTAGAGGAGATGTAAAGGCAGATAGCGCTGCAGTTTCACAGGTATTTGAAAAATGTACGTATTGAAACACGTTTTTCTTTCATGGAAGTACGATGTAAAAAATTGAGCACAAATTCTCAGGAAAAAAATATGCAGGAAATTCTCATGGAACTAAGAAAATTAGTTCGCTATTACTACATACAATTTTTACAACAAGGCACTTGACGAGTAAAATGCGACTCCGATGGGCGATGTTCTACTGCATTCTGATAATGTTTTCGTCACTGTAGTCATGCACACAAGACTGTAAACTATTCAAACACTGATATGTCACACGTGATGTGCATTCTTCATTGATTATCATCAAAATATTTTATTCGTCGGGTAATTCCGATGAATAAGAACTGTCGTAAGAAGGTATTTGTGAGCCCATCGTATAATCCGAAGGTACTTCGTTCTTACGTGCGCCCTCAGAACAATCGTAGTGGAATGCAGGCTGAAATGGGAAACCAAAAATAATTTTAGATCTGCTGACCACATGAGAAATAGCTTCATAGATTTTTTCATGATTCCTATCTTAGATTTCTAGATATGTTTTGAATTAAAATCTACTCTTCTTGCGGAAGAAAATTCATTGCTAAATATTTGATAATTTTGCCATTATTGTGGTAATAATTTCTGCGATAAAATATTGATATGATAAACTATAGAATTAAAACTGAATGGACGCTTTTGAGCTCTATAATTGAAAATCAGTTTATTCTTGCTCGTTTTCCATTCGATCAGCCTCATGTGATCGTGCTAACATGCATAATTTGAGGCAGAGTGAGTCTGAATCTATACTATAATAAGAGCCGCGTCGTCCGTCGGTCGGTCTGTCCGAAGCCTCCCGAAAGTGTGTGATGAGTGTATCTGTGATACGGGCCGTGTGCACTCGACCTCATCAACTTTCGAGAGATTGAATTTTTTGTTTTATAACCTTTCTTTCATTTCGCATTTTTTCTCATTTCAAATAAAGGGGGGTGGACTTTAGTCTATAGTATAATAAGAGCCGCGTCCGTCTGTCTTTCTGTCTGTCCGAAGCCAGTCTGAAGTGTGTGATGAGCGTCTCTGTGATAAAAGCTTAGGAAATAAGAACGTGTGTCATGTGATTTGTTGAACATTATTATGCATTTTTAATGGGCCATGTGCACTCAGCCTCATCAACTTTCGAGAGATTTAATTTTTTTGTTTCGTACGGCCTTTCTTTTATTTCGCCTTCTCTCTTATTTCAAATAAAGGGGGGCTGATTAGTAGAACATAAATTACAAATGATTGGTTGTGGGTCCCTCAGCACATCGGAACTAACGTTTCGTATTGGGTCTTCGGATTTCTTTTCTTTTCATGCCAGCCTTCTTTTTTTATAGATCATTTGGTGTCTAGTATTTCAAATAATTGTTAAGAAGATATAAAACGCCGAGGCTTATACGTTATTTTTATACTGTTGTATTTTACTTACACGTACGAGAGTTAAAGTATTTCCTAAGAACAAATTTATTTCATAATTAATGAAAAGGATACGTACATTTTTTCAACGAATGGTTAAGACAATAGGAAAAATTTTGTGTATGCTAGGTTTTTTGGAATACGTCTCATACTTAGGTTTATCATGTGGGGCAGACACTCGTCATTTTAGATGCAGACTAGAAAATTTATTTCGGAGAATTTATTTCGGAGTGCTGTTGAAACCAATGACAAAACATAGAATAAATATGAATTGGAGAGCTTACACTCATTTGATCCTTATCTTTATGATGAAGAAAAACAACGTACAATTAATTCGGTTTTATTTTCGTCATCATATTTGTATTTCAAAATTTATTCATGTTCTTTATCGCCACTTTTCTAAGTTACCGTCGTGGTCTGCCATGGTTACCGTCGAAGTAGCCGGTCAGCGTTACGGCATATGAGGTCATTGACCGTCTCATTGAAAACTATTTTGGAATTGACCTCTAGAAAGCACAAAAACAAACCACCAATACTTCTCCATATTTTGTCCGAACAAGAATTACATTTTGCTGAGTCTGCGTGAATTTGAGAAATTTCCTTTATGAAAAATTTGAGCATTTATAATGTTATTTTGTTATCGAAGAATAAAAAACAATTTGTAGAAAATCTTCATTTTTATTTTGCCCAAAATCTTTTGATGCACTGAAAATGCGATTCGACGTCAAACTTTTGAAATTCGTGAAAAAAATGATGATGCTTACTAGAATGAAAGAACCTCTTGCCATTTGTGTTTAGATGCTGCCGAATAAAGTAAGAAGTAAAAAAGGAAAATAAGGCCAGCTAAATTTTTTTCTCCTCTCGATATTACAAGAAAAAGGCATTAGGGAAATTCAAGACGTTATTTTTCACGGCAAAGCAGGTGGCAACTCGAGTGGCGGCAGCTCATTTCGGGGATATCGTAAATCAGCGACTGCAATCATCCTGTGTTTGAATGACCTTTGTGAGATTATGCGATGGCTGAACGTGCTCCATGCAGGTCGATGAGTGAGTAATGGAGGGAGGTAGCACTCGTGCCTCCTCGAACTCAACCGTGACGTGGAGGATGAACTGTAACTTAACAGGGAGTCATGCGGGAGTGTGCAAAAGAGGAACAAAACTCCACAACTGCTGAGATGTTACGAGGACAGACAGAAGAAAAGTAAAAACGCTATGAAATAGTCGTTTCATTGCAAAAAAAAACAAGAAATAATAAAAGAATTGGTGCTACAATCGAGAAAACTTATAGGTGTATGAACAGATAAATTAGAGGAAAAGGTTGATAAGAAGCACGAGGAACTTTGGTTTACGACTTTGTTACTTCTTACTTTGCCATTGGGTTGGCCCGTTTTGTTAAGACAATGCTATAAAATCTGACAAAAATAAAACATGTTTCTAAATCAGCTGTTTCACTCAGGGAAATGTGTAACAAGCTTGAGTGTGAGTTGTTTCTAAATCTATCAGTGATTTTAAAATTGATCACGATGCATGATCGAAATATTTCAAAATTGAATGAGCTGGAACTGACATTCTTAACTTTTTCTTGACACACTCGAACTGACATTCTTAACCTTTTCATTCATCTATTATTAAGGAAAATTGAAACGTGTATCCAAGTACCGAGATCCTCTTTGCTAACAAATTGATTTATGCTTCAGATTAATAAAAACTTAACGGCCTACCTTTCCGATGTATAACAGGAGCTTCTTCTACGTAATATTCATTTCTTTTATGAACGGGAACTATTTCGGACACTCAAATATTAACCTAACGCCGATCAATTCAGTGATCCATAGCTCATCAGCGGAGAATATTACAGGAAATTTGTGTATCTAAGACTTCATGAGTGGCGGCTCGGGGGCATTCGGTGCCGGGGGTGAACGGGACGACGGGAGTAGCATTGATTCCCGTCACCCTTGGGCGATCAACGTGTCTCACCGAGTTAGTCACACTCTGACAAGAAAGATTAACGTGGTTTATCTTCCGAAACATATTCCATGCAATGATATTTTAATCCCAACCGGAACAGACATTACTGTCGACATTGACTCAAAACACAGTGCAGAGTTCCGTGTCTTTGTCGCCTGTAATTTCTGATTGGGAAGTTCTCTGCTTACACAATTTACAAATGCATTTTTCTTGGTCATAATTCCAACATCGTGCTATACACTCACTGGATAACATTTCTTTGAGTTCGACTTTCAGCTGCTTTTATTTAGAAACGAAGAGCAGATATCCCAATGTGTCAATTATGATGTAATATTAATTTTGTTGTTATATAATCTATATAATATTGGCATATCTTAATATGATAAGCCAGTTAGGTTTTTCGGTAGCATATTATCTTGAAGTACACAGCTTTTCCGTTACTTTTGTTATCATCAAATAAAACCATTAAAAGACTTTAAGCCTAACTATTAATTTTCATCACAGCTTGCGTAATAAATGTTGTACAGGACAGTTGCACATAAATGCTTTAATTACGATGGTTGTGCACTAGTGTTGGCCAAATTGGTTATATATATTTCTTAAGTTAAATTTTTGCACATAATTGTTTGGAATGATAGACAGGGAATCAAAGCCAAAAGTTTGTACCTGACTCAAAACGAAAAAAATAGAATTCTTTGTCGCCCTCACTTGACGTCAAATTTTTAAGCACAAATAATTATTTAAGCATGTATAGAAATTTGACAATTGTCATAAAAATTATTATAAGAGAGCAACAAAATATTGATTCGAGTACAATAATTATGCGTACGTAGTATTTATATATGCTGTCGCTTGTAATGTTTCGAAAATAAATGATAATAATTTTCTGAAATTAATTTGGATTTCATAGAGATTAATCACTTTTATCGTCATTGCCGAAGAACAAAGAAATGATTTATGAAGCTTAAATTTTAGGACCAATAACTCACCGACGTGACGGGCATTTTGACACCTTCAAAGTTACTTGATTTACCCTCATCACGATTACGGCACATCGATCACGGAATGGGCAAGAGCTCATATTTTTGCAGCACAATTCAGCCTCGATAAAAAAACTGTTGACTTTTAGAAGCGTGAACGATTGCAGAAGGAGTTTAGTGCAAGTTGCCATTGCGTGGAAAATTGAAAAAAATAATATGCAGGTATGGAATTTTGAGGAAGTTTTTACCGTCTCGAAAATTAGACTGCCTGAAGTTCTGCTTCTCGCTCAATAACATGTGCTCCAGGCGTGGGAGCAAGATCAAGCGAAATTTAGATAATACCAAATAAATAAAACGAACTTGAAGAAGTCAAAATCATGCTCTACTTATTATTTTCAGAGTAAAAGTTTTGAAGAAACGCACTAAACATTTCATACGCATTTGCTAAATTATTCGCGTTGGAAGAGAAAAGATTAAATTTGTGCTCTTTCGAGCGACTAATATATTTCCTACCTTTACTGCAGAGCGAAACCACGAAATGAAGTGTAATCTTAATATTCATTACGGTGCCATTATTGGGTAGCAAAATTTTTTAGCAAAGTAAATCAAGTTGATATGGTGTTGAAAACGGATAGAAAATACTCCTGGAAAACAGTCAATTAATTCTAAGATTCTTTTAATCGATGTTGCACGTGTGTTACATTTTTTCTAATCGATGAATTTTTACTCGGTGCACGTTACGCAGCGTCATGCAACGCTATTAAGTACGTTGCCATGAAACCACTAGTTCATTCAAAATGCTTAACGTGGTGAAGTTCTTATTGTTTACTTTCAAATTCCATGCATAATAGTTCTCTCATTACAAAGGAAAAAATGAAAGTTTGTTTACAGTTCCGTTCCCTCGCAAAAAATGTTTTCACAGAGTATAGAAATGAGTCTTAAGTTTGGATTGAGAAAAACATAGAGTTTATGCACAAGGTGTGTTTCCACATAGGATACTCTGCATAAAAAATATTAAGTTCGGAAGAAAAAAGAAGAAAAGGCAAAAAAGAGAAAACGAAGAAAGCAAGAAACTTGATAGACCGAAAGTGGACACGTATGATAGAAATTCCAAGTCCTATCCGTAGCCGAGGTAACTTTCTAGGTATCTCCTCTGGGGTGCCCGCCTCGATAACACAAGATAGATAAACCTAACCAACGTAAGCCTATTGCCTATCCTATGCC
This sequence comes from Platorchestia sp. MABIK, assembly GCA_014220935.1. Lineage (NCBI taxonomy): Eukaryota > Metazoa > Arthropoda > Malacostraca > Amphipoda > Talitridae > Platorchestia > Platorchestia sp. MABIK. The sequence goes on from JACJUY010001312.1 coordinate 21,087, forward strand.
CCTGAGGGGTGGTCTTTCTGAATCAGATGATTTTTCTTAAAGTTTTGCAGCACCATTCCTCTGACGCCGTGGGCCAACACATGTGTTCATTTTAACCCAAAAACATGGTGTTTTTTTCATTGCGTTCTTTAATTCACTGAGAGACGTCCGAGCTGAAATGCTTTTCAAAAACATTAATTTCTCAATTCAGATCAGTATACCTAATTTTGAATTTCACAGAGATTTTACATCGAGTTACAGCTTAGTTCTAAAAATTAAGCCATCTATGCTATACTAGCTGAAAAACACACAAAAGCGGCCGACTTTATGTATTTTGTTGCTTCATTAACCTCGCTTTCGCATTCTGGTGCACACGAATGGCTTGAAGCCGACCTGCAATTAATGGGAGAAGTTTTTCGTATCCATGCAGGTAAAGAAAAGATAAGTTATAATTATGGCGAAACGAGAGTCGTCATTTTCTTGATCATCCACTACAGGAACTTGCTAAATTGATCCCATCGAAAATTAATGTGAGCACAATTTAGTTCACTGGTTCTTCAGTAAACTACTTCCAAAAATGAAACAAAATTGTTTCTATTCGATAAAAAGTATATATTTTACGTTCATATTCCCAAAGAACGGCTGACTTCAAAATCAAAAGTACAAGTCTGAAGTTAAAGTTAATTCCTTGCAACTCGAACATTTGGAATAATGTTTCAAAAGGCTACGAATCTTAACTTCATATCTCAAAGGTGAGTTGTACTTCCTCTATCAAGAATATTAGTAATATTAATCAACGTCTTTGTGAATTGATCGCAACATAAAAATGAAGTCAATGTAATTTCTGCAGTAGCTTATGTAAATTATATACTTATTAAACTCATTTCTTATTGACTAAATCAATTGAATATCTTGCAATTAATAATTGTAAAGCCACCCGCCTATATTCAGTGGAGTTTATCGTTTCCGGATGAATCGAGAAATAGAATCGGTATCGAGTGTAATCAATATTTTAGGTTCCAAGTCTGTCATCATGTTATTATGACTGCTACTATAAGGGTATGAACCATTTCTTCAATTTCAGCTTGTGGAGCGTAGGTGCTATACCTAGAAGAAGAAAAAAGTAAAGTTTGTGCCATATCTTTGGCTTCTATATGCTTATAGATATTAAAGGTTTATTTTCTTCCGAACTCTCAATAGTTGGAGCCTTGGAACTCTCAGTGCTAGAAGATGCTTGCATCTCCGTTGTTCGAGCAGCAGAACTTTCAGTGGTTGGTGCTTCAGAATTTTTCGTAATTGGAGGCTCGGTGCTTCCAGCAGCTAATGCAGCGGAGCTTTCAGTCTCTGATGCCGTAGTACTTGGATCCACAGAGCTTTCAGGTTCCGACGTCACAGAACTCTCATTGCTCGAAGTCACTGAGTTGCCAGTCCATGGAGTTGCAGAGATTTTAGTACTTGAAGTCACAAAACTTTCAGTTGTTGACGCCGCAGAGATTTCAGTAGTAGCTGACTCAGAACTTTCAGCAGTTGGAACAACAGAACGATCAGAAAAGAAAGTGACTGAGCTGTAGGTGGTTTGAGCCAAGGTACTCGTGGACGCAGAATTCACAGTGCTTGCAGTCGAACTCGTGGTAGCCGGAGTCTCGAAGTTTGTTCCGTCAGTCTTCACAAAAGAAATTGCTGTGCCGGATTCTTGGAGGTCGGTGTGCTGCGCTGAGGTAACCAGAGAGCAGTTTCCACCAGGCTCGGTGGGGGTGAATGTGCCCCCCGCGCATTGTGGTGACACGAGGCAGTGTAGCTTGCACTCACCTGTCGTAAATAAAATGCTTGTACCGCACTGCTCACAATGTCGAGAATGCACGTACTTCTTGTCGTGAGATGACATCATATCAACTGCATAGCTTATTAAACAGAGATAAATTTATTGTCAGCTATGAGGAAAGTAATTCCATTCAATCTTGGGTGCTTTTAACATCAAGAAATGAGCCCAAAACTTGCACAAGATTTTCGATTCAAATCAAGCTTTCAGAAAGGCGAATGTCTTTATTTTGTTTAAACTAATATTGTTTGAATTCCTAAGTGAAATATCTGCATCAAATAACTATCATTATTTTCACTCCATCAAAAGGACAATTTCATTAGGTTCCTATTCTGTGATTTTAGTGCTGCTCTTTGCCATTGCTTGTGATTTCAACGAATTGCCCAAAACACACTTGAGATGAATCAAACATCACACACGCAGTGTTCTGGTCGCCCTGTGCCTTCACGAAAAATACAAGTTACTTTACTGCATGAAAATTATATTTTAGCTTATTAGTAGTGTCTAAAACCATTCTGATTCAGTCGCTCATGATAATTTTTATGAAACCAACTGCAGCAGATCGATTTGATCTCATGGATGCGTGGAGCTTTCGCAGGACCTGCTGGTAATTAGTTAGTTGGCGTCTAAGTAGTTAGTCACTACTTAGACGCCACTAATCACTAGTAAACAATCCCTCAAGGCAATAGTTGCCACAACTTGAACATCTGTGATCTGGTCTCAATCTGTGATGTTCAGCTCAAATTCACTTATTTTACGACCAACTTTAGTAATAAAAATTAACGAAGATGAAAACATATTCCGAGAAAAAAAAATAACACACACATATGTGTTTGTAAGTAGAAACATGTAATTTATCGGAAATATGAAATTAAAAGTGGGATTTAAATTAGATTATCAGATTCAATTAGATTCATCTATGTATTAAAGGTGTGTATTACTTCACGTCTGACCTGCTTAATAAATTTATTACAGATAACTAGGAAAAAAAAAGCAAAGAAACACTGAGCGATTTCTACATCTCCATAAAAGTTTACATCACAAACATAAATGCAAATGAACATAGGCGTAACCTGTGCCTGAACCCCATCCTCACACGTGGATTTGGCGACGAAGGAGCTGTAGATGACGTCGTCGGGGAACTGCTGCTGCTGGACCACCGTGAATAGGGCGGCGCACGGACGTCCGATGCACAGCAGCATCGTCGCCACCGCCAGCAGGCACCTGCCTAGCTTGCGTCTCATGCTTTCGTTACGTGCAGGTATTTCTGCTCACGAAAAGGAAACTTGAGTCGCGATCCCCAGTGGACGATGGGTGGGGAAAAGTTATTATTTAATGCAAAAAACATTGTCCAAATTAGGATAACTTTAAGTTTTACCTCGTTAATTATCAACACTTTGTTTAAAGAAATTTCGTTTTTGAAACACAACAGCATCCATCCTCTGGTCTTGATAAGCTTGAGAGCTTATAGTGATTTTGAATGCTCTGATGTTATATGAAAAGATGAATTGAATTTAAACTCCGTAAATTGCTCATCAAAAAATACAAACGCACGTTAAAAAATGAACTTAATTTTTTGTTCATTTTGAATGGTGGTTAAAGGTAAGTTAAATTTTTGTGAATGATGTAAATCGAATTTTACTTCTTAAGTTATTATTTGCAAGTCATGATGAAATTGCATTTTAAATTCAAAAGAAAAGTCTAGAAGAAACCTTTGATGTGGAAGAAGAAACCATTGCAAAATTTAGCAGCGACAATTCATCTACAAATGGCGGTTCGTGAGGAAAAGCCAAATTTTACATGTTGAATAGGTTTTTCTCATGTGAAAATTACTACATCGATGTAAAACGTCGAAACTTTTCAACTTAAAATATTTTCACTCGAGAGCGCCAAACGTGTGACAAACCAGTTTAACTATAAAAAACATCAACAACTTGTTCTTTAAACATCATCCGTGCGCTCATCAATTGGGCAAATACAGAATCCAAATACGCAGAGCGTCCCCTCGACGCTCTCGTAAACGGTGAAAGTGTCATGTGATTTATAATAAACAAGCTTAGGATTGTTTTTTTTTCACAAATAAAATACTAAGGGAGCTGCATTTTTTTGACATCAATACTAATTTTGTTAACTGTTTCAGTTGGTTTTGCTATCTCAATAAAAATTGGATTCGCCGTAGAAGTTACTATAGTTGTGCCACACCAGAACGTTCCACCTCACGATATACGGACGACAGCGTCATGACATGCCGTGAGCTTTGCTTGCTGCAGCACAAACAAAACATGCTATGGCAGACTGAGCCATGTTATCATTACATATTTTCCTTCCGTAATATAACGTTATGAAGCTAGATTTCCTCGAACATAACGCTATGAAGTTTGATTTCCTCGAACATAACGTAATGAAGTTTGATTTCCTCGAACATAACGTAATGAAGTTTGATTTCCTCGAACATAACGTAGTGAAGTTTGATTTCCTCGAACATAACGCTATGAAGCTTGATTTCCTCGAACATAACGTAATGAAGTTTGATTTCCTCGAACATGACGCTATGAAGTTTGATTTCCTCGAACATAACGTAATGAAGTTTGATTTCCTCGAACATAACGCTATGAAGTTTGATTTCCTCGAACATAACGTAATGAAGTTTGATTTCCTCGAACATAACGCTATGAAGTTTGATTTCCTCGAACATAACGTAATGAAGTTTGATTTCCTCTAACATAGCGTAATGAAGTTTGATCATTTCCTCGAACAAAACGTAATGAAGTTTGATTTCCTTTGACATAACGTAATGAAGTTTGATTTTCTCGAACATAACGTAATGAAGTTTGATTTCCTTTGACATAACGTAATGAAGTTTGATTTCCTCGAATATAACGCTATGAAGTTCGATTTCCTCGAATATAACGCAACCTTGCGAGGTTAGACCGTCATGAGGAAACGCCGAGTCTGCCACCAACACCACCAGAGGAGACTGTGTTCAACACTTTTTTGAGCCTCAGCACCTCAGCAGACCTGATTTTGTGGTCCAAAGCTGGACATTGATTTAATGAAACACATTCAGTTGACAAATGTCCCATGGATTGAATATTAATTTAGACTCAAAAGCCGTTCGATGGAGTCTCGCCTTTGGTAAACAAGTACATTATAATCAAATGGCTCGAGCTGGCATGTAATTTGTGCGCGCATCGTGTGGTCTTTTATTAAATTGAGTGCCTAGCTGAAATTACTTCGTCAGAATCTCGTGAAATTTCTGTCATATAAACATTCTTTGGTCCGTTACCAACAAAAGACTGACCATCAAAACATATCAGTCAAGTAAACAATTTATGTTGTGAAGCTCTTAGTTCAATATTGATGTGAATTCAATAACCGCTAACTCATTTGTTTTAAAAGCAAAAGGTAGTCCGGACTAATCGACGTATTTTACCTGAATTTGGCTGGGAAATGATATGACCTGAAATGATACTCAATAAAAAGAAAGGACAGAATATTTATTGGGATATTTTGCTGCAGACTTGGCAACAGCAGATGGGTAACAGAACCACTAAAATCTGCGAAGATATCATGAAACCTGCAAAATTCATCTGAGGTATAACAGTCTTGAAAATGCAGCATATACAAAATTCTTAATAATCAATAGAGATTTGGTTATTTTGAAACAAGAATATGTTTTGAAATTTTAACGCGTGGGTGCATAAAATAGAAATTCTACTATGTAAAAAACTGAGAAGTTTTACATCTATAATTCTTAAAAATGTTACAGTATAACGCAGTGAAGGAAAATGTACTTAGGTAAAAGTTTAGTCTTTCCCACAAGTAAGTTCAATAGTGGGTTAGAGCAATTAGAATAGTAACGAGTTAATTTACTCCAAACTCGAATACTTGACTCGGGAACGGGATAACCAGAGAATGCATCAGTTGACTAGTTTCTCTTGCCATTTCATCTTAAATTTAATTCCATTTCATTCCATTCCATTTTATTCCGTTTCGTTTCATTTCATTCGATTTCATTTCGGTCCTATTCCGTTCAATTCCAATCTATTTGATTATCTTTGATTTTCTATTTGATTGCTGGAAACCAATATTTTGCAGACTGAAATTTTCTATTTTATGTCATTCTAATGCTTTCGTTGATCAAAAAAGCAAGCAATGAAGACTTGAAAGGAAGCTATTCTTTGCTTTCTTTTATTTTTCTTCTTCTTCATCATTTCGCGCTCTGTATTCTTTAAGAGGTGTCATTTAGTATGAAAGCCGGTATTTCAAAATGTTCTCTTTCTGTTCCCTGTTCTAGCAGGATTCATTTTAAAACATTTCCGCAGTTAAATGTTAACGCCGAAGATATTAATCTCCGTTTTATGTCAATGCTTATTAAAAGCATTTCTAGCTACATAATGCAGAAAAAAATACGAAAAAGGCGAGGAAGAGTAATAAGTTTTTACTTCTATTGAAAATTTATTAGATTTTTTTGAGTGCAGCAGTCATATTACGATAAATTTGCGATTGAATGCCGAAAATCTACTTGAGTGCGATCGATCAAAGAAAAATCAGACAAAGTAAAATGCATACGTGCGAACAAAATTGCTGCATTTAGCGTTATGGGTTGTAATACTCGAAGAGTTACTCCGATATTTTTCGTTGCGGAAGATATCGTACCCATAATGCAAGAGTGGAATTAGCATTGATCTTTAATCCAACAGAAACACAGTGCATTCACTCAAGTGCACGAGTTCCTCGGTTAAATATGTTGGTTATTTAGGGTTTACTATTTCATGGTGACTTTAGGTCAACTTGTGGTGTGAAAACCTTCAAATGAAACAGAATTCATTAGTTTCGAAGTATGGCTAAAATTATAGCATTATATTTTTCTTTTGTTTATCATTCACAGAACTTTTGTCGTTGACTTACGATTTGAAATCACAATGTTAGCCAACATTCATTTTAAGGCCTCTTTTTACACCAGCAGATGTATTAGATGGAGATGGTATGAATGAATTAGGAGTGACGGCTTAGATGAATGCGACGATGAAGCGACATTGATTTATCAGTGGAATGGATTTTTTCTATTAGTGCGGGGTGGTATGAAGTGTTATAACATGTAATTATGTACCATTTTCAACTGGCAGCTGGAAACCAATATTTTGCGGACTGAAATATTCACAGTAAAGTTGTGTGTTGTTCAAGTGCTTTATGCTGAAATTTCCCACGATTTCAATTGATCAAAAAATAGTTTCCGCGAACCTGTGATGTAACATTGTATTCGTATCAGGCATTTAGAAACATTTAAAACCACACAAATATGCGAACCTTTTTCTAGTACGATTAGAAATAAGTAACTTGGTTCCTATATAAAGAGCACAAAAAACAATTTTTAAAAACATTGAATTATAAGATTTTGATACATGTTGGTGCAATGAAATCGATTAATCCTCATCAAGATGAACATGATTTCTTCTATAAAATTATTTTATTGATTCCAGTCCTCCAGCTTTTTCTGAAACTTGTGTGGTAATTTGTGACGCCGATTGTTCACCGAATTGAACTTCCAGTAAAAATTTGTGATTTATTTTAAAATTGACAATTTTCTTGAATATCTACACATATTCATCAGTTGATCGGCGGCTGCAGACGCAAGGCTGGCTCGCAACCGTTTTGTGTTGGGATGAATGTATTTGTCCTCTCTGTATAATGGTATACTTGATGAGACTTCCAATAAGAATTTTTTTCACGAGGAATTCTTTGCCACTGAAAAATGAGCACCTGTACCATAACTCAACAAAATTTGAAGTGTTTGGGTTGGTTGAATCCAACTTTTCAGTTGGGAGGACATTTATTGGGAGCGTCTAGTTTTGGAGACACTCGCACTGAAATAATTAGCACGCGAAGTGTGTGTAGAATTCATTCTTTCGTATGTGAGAATTTTCAGTCTCGGGTGTGTTGAACTGTCGTAGACTGAGCACTTCAGCTAATATTTGCTCACAGACATAAGACCTGAAAGTGAATTTCTGTTTCTCGTATGAAGAACTTCATTTGTGATTGCCTTNAGATATTGATTGATTGCGTCTTTGAACTGCAATAAATTTCGGTGCTCTCGCTGCTTTCTCTGCGCTCAATGTACACATGCATACACATGCAATGTACATATCTGCAACATTTGCTCGAATTATTGATAAGTTTTCCTGGCCCACTAGCGAAGTAGGAAGCAACATAGAGATACGAGTTATACAAAATTTTGGAGTCCATGTCGCTGCTGGGGGACGAAATTTTCAATTCTGGTAGTCTTCTTCTTTAGTCGAAGATGAAGTAGTCGTTCTGGTCAATGGAGCTGCTGAGCGTTTAGTCGTTGCAAGAAACACACTTTCAGTCTTCGAAGTTAACGATCTTTCAGTTTTTGAAGCCGCAGAACTTGCAGTTGGTGAGTAAGTATCAACATCAGTCGTTTGAGCCAATGTAGTCGTAATGATTGGAGCCGTTGCGCGCGAAATTTTGAATGTCGTAGAGTCTTCAGTGCTTGAAATCTTCAATTTTTCAGTCGTCGGTTTCACGTTGGCTGTCTTGATGTATGAAATAGCCAACGAGGACTGCTCGACATCTGACTGATCGGCAGACGTGGCAAGGTAACAGACCCCGTCAGGCTGGGATGCAACAACATACGAGCAGCCCGAGCATTTCGGCTCCACAAAGCAGAGCTGTCTGCAAACACCTGCGCAGTGTGCATGTTACGGGTTATAGCCCAGTACTCAGTACAGTACGATGCCCAGTGGCATCGTACACTCGTTATAGATATTGCTAAAATTCTTAGAAAATGAATTGTACAAATGTCAAAAAATAAAATTTACTTACAACAATGTGCACTATACTTCATCGACGACACCCATTTTAAACTGACTCAAGAAAATTTCATCAAGTAGTTAGAAAGTTATGCATTATGAAAGTAGGTTGTTGATACAGTGAATAATATCAGGTTTCCTTCTCCATTATTATGAAAAGTAAGAGTCAGTGACATTTAGATATGAAAAACACTTTTATGAAAGAGAATTTCCATAAAATATCCCCTGAAACAATTCACAGCACATTCACATTCAGTGATGCGAGAGCAACATTTCACTTTTTTTTCCTTCAGGCTAAAGAGTCACAATCTTGTAGCTTGAATTTTCCTCACATCTGACGCTGCAAAAACAAATATCAGATTGATGGTATACGGAAATGACAAAAGGAATGAGCTTGAAGTTTATTGCTGATTTAAAAACCGGAAATAAACTGTTTTTCTTTATTTCTTATTTTAGGCAAAGGCAACTGACCTAAATCTATACGTACAATTCGAATTGAGATTTGATCATTATCTATCTTCATGGTTAAATTGTTGTATTTTCACTTGCTGTGGCGCCGCATATTTTTGTTTGTAAGCTTATGCAAGATTAAAATTTTTTTTTCCAGTGAGAACAGTAAGTACAGTAAGTATATTAAATTAAATATAGCCAATAAACGGGAGTGTAAGCTTTTATTCAAGGCCTGAATGTTGATCCCACGCATGGAAACTTGCAACCAATTATGTGAGAATGATCGTTCACTCATGAGACAACACTCATGAGAAAATGATCGTTTTCCTTACACGAGGATTTAGCTGAGAAGGATTCATAGATGACTGCAGTTTGGAATTGTTGTTCCTTGTGGGTCGTGAAGAGGGCTGTGGTGTGGGTGACACCGGTGAGCAGCGCCATTAGAAATGCGCAAGCGATTGCCTCGAACGGCATCTTTCGTCACTCCAGGATCAAATTACTGCAAGCAAGAAAGAAAACTTCCGATAACAATCGTAAGAGGTATACAGCAACTGTGATGCAAATGAAAAAACACGGAAAGTCGTGCAGGTCGTTTGAAAATCAAGGTCCAACCATGTTGAAGCAAAAGTAATTTGTTTAAAAATTAGGGTGGCTTCGAGTTGGACATGGTCTCAAACGTTTCGGTTCTCTGCTGCGTTATTAAAACGCAAGTATAAAATCAAGAAAGTTTTTATAAAAGATTCGTCAGTAACGAGGAACATAATGAAAAACTCCGTAGGTACTATGATTAAGAAAGAAAAAAGGTGATAGAGGCCTATGTACTCAGGTTCAAAACATACCAAAACGAATTGGACAGCACCTGTTCCGTACAAATAGAAAAGATATACCTAAAGATTTTTAAATTGAGAAAAACTTTTGCGAGTTCTAGTATTCATCCGCTGAAATCAAACGAAATATTTTAGCAATCATGATGAGCAACTGTACGATGAAAAAGGCAACGAATGATCTCTGAACAGCCTTAACTGTAAAAATTGTGGTGTGCATGCGCTAAGTTCAATCTGGTATGCGTCCATCAGCTGCGTGCGGTGACTGCCCACAAGCTTAGACGTCCCCCACACGCAGCAGGCAACTGAACTAACCCGAAAATGACATGTTGCTTCAGCCCACTTAACACGTTAACAGCGGCGAGTTAAACTGAAGTTCAGCATTCAACATCAATTAAAGTTAGTTATAGGGATCAATTTTGAAAATAGCTCTAGACCGTGACTTCATTTAGTTTTCATTTTTGAAAATTGAGTGTGTGACTACTGGTCAGTCAGCAGCATTATGAAAATCCTCTCCGTGTACACCGGTGGGTCAAGTCGAAGGTAAAGTATTAATTAGTATATCACGATTGATTCAAAATGAACTTATTTTTTTAACCCAATATTACAGAAAATTGGTATAATATCTGCATTCCTTACAAGTTTCAATTTCCGACAACAGTACCCATATTTAGGAGCAGTTAGATATTACTGAGTTGACGTGAGGAAAAATGGCACTTCCAAATATCTCGTTAAGAAGTTCATATTTGCTAAATAAAATTAAACTTATGAACATCTTTCGAGAAAAAAATGCACATTAGGTAGTAATTTATTTATTTATGATACGTAACACAAGGCGTCTGGACACATCTACTTCTAAACTTGGTCGCTGATTATAATCAAAATATTATTTTAATAACAAACGTAATGCAGGAGACAACAGG
>JACJUY010001312.1:37653-67774 GCA_014220935.1 Platorchestia sp. MABIK
CCGCTGGAGACTATGTTCACCTGCATGAAGACGTGCCTACCTCGTCAACACAACCGCTGGAGACTATGTTCACCTGCATGAAGACGTTCCTACCTCGTCAACACAACCGCTGGAGACTATGTTCACCTGCATGAAGACGTGCATACCTCGTCAACACAACCGCTGGAGACTATGTTCACCCGCTTGAAGACGTGCCCACCTCGTCAACATAACCGCTGGAGGAAATGTCCCTCTGCGCTCTGGAAGCCACGACTGACATTGACCGTCAGGTCGCATTCACCATCGATCACGGGAACGTCAGAGTAAGAGTTTCTGAATACTTATTCATCAAAGTAATGATGCACGAGCGGGCACTGAATTGAGGCATCGGAATGTCATAGTTTTACTGTTTTTCTTACACGAGATGAATTGATTTTAATTTCATGGAAGTATTTCTACTACCAAGCTGTCATAAAAATTAACTTCTGGAAGTATTGAATCATTTGTTTCTGATCAGCGTGTTTGATGTAAATGTTGATGAGGTGGAGGAATTTATTATGGACCTTCATATTTGGCTTGGCAGAGAATTTCGTATATTTCGAGCAAATGGAAATCTTTAACGTCATTTGAGCCAGAAATGAAGAAATGCACAAAAAGGATGTTTAAATTAAAAATATTGAGTTTATAAAATAAACTATTAATTTTAGTATGTGATAAAGTTTCAAAATTAAATAAGAATAAAACACTCTTTCTAGACATCTCACAAAAATGTCGAAGAATTCCGTTTTGAAATATCTTCCATGAGTAGACGAGTGCCTCACTGTCGTGGATGAATATCAATGCCATTAGCAGGTCGATGAGGCCCTGGAGCCACGTCCATATTTCTTCTTCGTACAAATGACACTTGAGGTCATTTATACACAGACCTGCGTCGAACTAATCACTTCAGATACCAAGGGGTAATTTTGATACTGATCAAAACCAATGAATTCCGAACTTTAAAATCTTTTACACTTCTCAGAGTAAAGCCACATAAAGCATGAATTCACTGAAAACTATACCACATTACACAGCAAATTTTCTATCGTGAATGTCGAACTACGACACACGATAATTTGAAGCTTAGTTTAGTTTTTTACGGGCATTTATACAATGAAACCTACTTCTTGAAAAGGAAGAACAGCTCGAGCGGAGGCAGCTCATTCCAGGAGTGCCGTAAATCACAAGCCTCAGTCATCTCCTATTTGGATGGCCGTTCCTTGGCTTATTTAGTGGCTCCTGCAGGCTTGGGCGAGGATGGGGGCTCTCAAGCAGGCGGCCGTGAGACGGAAATCAGCAACTGCGGCAGTGAACGTTAGACGTTAAATACAAGCATGATCATTAAAGAATAAATTAAAATTGAGAGGAAATTTAATTACATGTACATTGAAACCTCTTTGCAGACGCTGCACAGAACAACGATGGGATAAAGAGAAAATTCAACTTAGCAAAGAAATTTAAAAAATGAACTGGATTTGATGGAACCAAACATCAGGAAAACGCGACGGTATGAACAATCATGTTTACTTTGTGTTCTTGGGAATCTTCAGTCCGCTTGTGCACAGTGCAGTTAGACGCGCACCAAGCAAAAATAAGGTCTAAGGTTCATGGTCACTAAACAGCTTATTTCATCCTGGGAGGTTCAATTGGCATGGCAGATCCAACGCCTGTGTTGTGATACAACACACATCGAAATATGAACGTGTGTTGCAATGTTTTCTTCCGCAAAATAGTTTTTCTTGAAATGACCTTAAAGATCTAGGAGGAAAGTTCCAGGGTATCTCCTCCACACTCAGAAGATACCTACTCCACACCCTACTCTATACTCAGAAGAAATTATTTACAATAAACTCTGATTATTAATTTAAGATACATGATCACCACTGCGAGGGGATTGAGGTTGATATCATAGAACGACTAAATGATATTTAACACAAAAGATATCGGAATTTACGACATTGCTCTATTGCGTCTAACATCTGTTTCCTACCCATATCTTTTGACGATATCTGTATAATGCTAATGATTTCGATTTTTTGCAGCGCAAACAGTTTTAATGAATTTTTACGCACAAAAGATGGAAGCTCTATGAACTTTCTAAACTAGATGTCATACCCTGTATTGAGGTGGTGATTTAGCTGTACTTAAACCAATGATACAGAACTAATTCAATTGCAAGATTTAATCCATAACAATCGAGCCAAATTATCAACCATGTTGAAGCCATTGGTCACTGCTTCATGCAAGCTCTTCGGACTAACCTCGAACGTGAGATTATGAATTTGTTTTTGTAAATTATTTGAACATCTGCAGACACGGACTTCAAGTTCATTATTGGAGCTGTTGCTTTGACATCCTTTTTTGAGTTTAACGATCTCTCACGCACATTCAAGCGTTCACCCTCCAGGTGCCCATGTCTTAGTATAATGTCAAAAAGTATTTTTTGATGTAGGCATTCTCTCGATATCGTGAACAATCGCCTGACGTAGGTCCAGAATTTAGAACACGAGGCCTTATTTCCCAGTCTAACTTTTTCGCCGGAGCATGCTTGTTTTTCGCCGCCCAAACGATTAAATCGCTTAGGCAGCGAAAAACATGCATGCAGGAGGTGAAAAAGTTAGACTGGGTATAATTATAAAAAATTGGTGATAATTCAAAGCTATCACACTCTCAAAATCATTTGATTTTATGGGTGAAGTTCAAACTTCATATTATTATTACATTAAGGTTTCAGAGCAACAATTTTGAGGAATAATAAAAAATATCCAGCCATTCGAATTAAAATCAAGAGTTCAATGATGACATTGAATCTACCATGAGTCCTCGAATCAAGAAAACACTAACAGCATTAAAATTATCATAATAAAAATAAATTATTACTCCAAATTTTTTTACCCGAATCAATAACAGTATTCAAATTATTGCAAATCAACTGTTGACACTAAAAATAACCTCAAACCAAAATACTAACAGAGCTCTTATTAACAACTTCAATGTTCTCTCTGTGTAAAAAATTATATTTTTTTATTTTTATGAGTATCCCACTTTATTAAATGAATCTCGAGCATGATTGAAACTTTTTTGTGGCTTTTTTTTACATTTTACATAAACTGATATTCCACCGTCTCTAACAAATTTTGATTCTTTCTTACAATGCGTATTGCCATTGAAATATATGTTGTGTTTGGGGACTGACTGATGAATAGCTTTGTTCATGACTAAGCTGGAAGACAATTTTCTTGTGTTGACTGAGCTACGCAGACGTGAAAGCGTGACCCACCATTGTTGTCCAGCCATCCTACTCTACAGCGGTGATCTGTTCAGCTTGTAGCTTCTATTGGTCTGCCTTTTTTGGCACTTGCATCTTACCCGCATCACTATATACATAGAGTGCACTAATGTGTCCCAACCTACGCATTGTGTCTCATTTGGGACTCGTACTTGCTGATCTTTTCACCTGGCTGGATCTGACACACATACAGACATATATGATGTCGGTGATTTATGCTCAACTCATATGTCAAGCATAACGATGAAGCTAACTTTGGGTAACCATTTCACGTCGTATCTTCTTCATTTCCGTTATTGATCAATCGATTTTATATAACTTTACTTTTTCGAGAATTGTTCTCATTGAAATACGCTTCCAAAACCTATGAATTTAACATATTAGATCATATTCGCAGGCATAATATTGAAAACATGCTCACAGGTTGCATATATTTATATCTATGTAAATATATCTATATATCTATGTCAAGTTACTTTTTTCACAAGTGGCATCCAAGCCAATTGAAATGCCAGTATTGTTTTCATGACGGTATGAACTCCATCTAAGAAAATTATTACTCAACCTCGAGCAGTTCAAATGTAAATACTTTTACATCAATACCTGTCGCTCGTTCAGCGCTGGTAAATATTTCTAGCACACTCTGATTTTAGGAAATGATTTGTGGGCGCCATACATCGGCTGAGTGATTGTTTGAGTGGAATCCATCCGGACTGTTTATTATGCTTCAAGAAATTGGGCTCTTGACCATGATTTTTCTAAGCAAACTTCACCAGATTTTTGTTCGTTTACGTGCTACACAAGAAAGAAATCAATTTTGAATGTCATGCGTCCTCAACATGAAAGCGCCGTAGTTTTTGACTCGTGTTACTTTTGATTGGAAACATCAATTCTATGCTCGCAGTTACGGTTATTTGATGAAATGCTAGTGATTGAACACAGTAATTACTTTAATGTCTGAAAGTAAGTCATCTAAATTCAAGAAAACATCGACCAATCGAGGTTTTCGAGACATATCTCCAGAAAGAACTCACATTCCCTAAAAATTTTTGTAATTGTATTTTGGGTGTTCATTAAAGAATAGATTTTTCGCCAGTGGAAAAAGTTTGATTACTCTCGTTACAGACACGACACAATATTCATTTGAAAGTTTAGTTTTAGGATACCAAAAATGATTACATTATAATTGATTTTGGGTAATGATTTCTCCAATAGCATTTATAGGCAACGTTCTTCAAATATCTTTCTCACTAAAACTTGAAATTCAAAAAGAAAATAAGTGTATAGAGTGGAATGAATGAGAAAATATAAAAGCATCCTCATAAGTACGCCTGCAAATAAACAAAGAAGCTCACATTTGTTCATAATTAGTGTAGATGTAAATATAAATATAAATTAATGAAGGATGTAAAGGTTTAATTCTTAATGAATAAGATTAATGACAACTCTCCTAAATAGTGAACAAACATTTTAAATTGAGATTCATGTGCAAAGTTTCGCTCATTTTGTTTATATATATAATTTACAAATTTCAATAACTGTGTGAACACGAGGCCTGAACCGGCGACACATCAGTTGCGAATGATGTTCACCTATCACAGTCATCACCTGAGCATTGGCAGCCGTCAGTGAAGCTATCTTGTCATGAGAATTTCGGCGAGTCTCTCCTTCATCATTACTCCTCCATATGAAGTCGTCCAGCGCATTTAAATCTGGTCAGTTGCAGGGCCACATGTTCGCGTCAGTGGGAACATAAAACCTGCCAGTTTTTTAAGGGATTTTTGATCACATTGAGTAACTGCTTAGCAAAGACTTGATAGTTTTTCAGGGTCTTTGAATGTACCAGCTGAATTCTTCACAGCACGTTCGAATTGTAGCGAAAGCTCTCACGTATCACCGATGTGGTGAGCCACTCAGCCTTGCAATTTCTCAGGTGATGTCATTTTCGATATTTCAGGATCATTGTTCCCATGATACTGAACATTTTGTATGAACGCCCGTGTCTTAAGCTTGATCAACTGCATTGCCTTTCAACATTGAAAGCACAGTCCACATCCGTTTTTATCATTTCGCGGTTTAAATATATGATACGTCTTGCAAGATTTAGAAAAGCAACGCAAATTTCCTGCTTCAGTATTTTGCGGAGGGCATCAGAAAACACGCCCATTGGATTGGTGACAGCATTGATTGAAAACATCCCCTCAAATACCTTCTTTCCCCGTATTATAGGTACAGAGCGCGATAAACATAAAAATATAGAGAGTAAACAGATGTACCCTATGTATAAAATAATGTACTGTGCATTCGCATTATTCATTTTATTCTCTATATATACTGTTGAAGTGTATATCAAGTGAACGAATCAAAACTTGGTGAATAACGTAATAATCAATTGTAAACATCAAAGTTCAACCACTCAATAACTTTGTGCGTAGCAACTGGAATCTACGCTCAGCTGCCTCGTATATCTTACTGCGGTTAGACCTAACTTGAACAGGATGTATGTGCAAGCTCGTAGGCCTTAAATTTTGATTATGATTCAACAGGTGACTTAGGAGTAAAAAGAAGACAGTGACCCTTTAAGTACAACCACATCTCAGATTTGGGTGAAAACTGCGGCTTTAATAGTATTTTACTTCGCACAATCAACTATAATTAGTTATTCTGCTCATCATACACCAAGAGACCGAGTCTCCATCTGAAATGTTAATTAAGAAGTTCGACTCAATTATCTAGCGTATACAACTAATTTTGGATCACGAGAACTCCCAGTTGATTTGTAAAACAAGTCTTCCCTGGGATTCTCGCGTGCTTGCTGCGTACAGGCAGTCATGTTAAAAATGCCTCGTCACAGATCACTATCCGACGGTGCAGAGTTCTTCATGCTTATAAATATAAATGATGGCACCGAAATTACAATAGAATATAGAGAATAAAGAACGGTAGATTAGAAACAGAAAATTTTTACTAGTCAATTCAAGCCTAATGACAGCAATGTCTTTGACGGATGATTTATTTTGTACCAGTTGCATAGTCAAATGGAACTGGTTCAATAAAATATCAAAACTTGCACGAGACCATCTATCGACCTTTAATGAAAGACTACAGTCAAATTTCGACCAACGAAAAATATTTACAATTGATGAAGGGTTTAATCAAAAGATTTCATAGAAAATTTCTCGAAGTTCCGAAGTCATCCGTACAAATTCCCAATTTAGTACTTAGCATTAGGACAGATATTCGATGGACGAATTTCATCCAATTTCGAAAACATAAGTATCAGAGTGCGTGAATGACTGACACGGGCATTCGAGCAGCCTATTTATCTGAGGATAATAGTATAATGGTGGTGAACAGACTAAATACTTAATACATACATAGGTTGTGAACCTAATGAGCACTTTGAGCTTACCAGGAAGTCATTTGCGTTTCTCGCTCTGATGCGTTAGTCCGTACGCCAGCTGTGGGCTGCGTTGTAATGGAAAATATGTGAGCGCTGTCGTCACTTGTTAATGCCGTGATCGCTGAACACTTCTGCGAATGGGATATATAGTTTCCTTTTAATGCACAAAATTTCATTGCGACTACCTATTTTCCATATACAAAATTTCAGTGTGATTGTCGGTTCTTAATGTACAAAACTGTGTGTGTTCGTCAGCGAAACTAAAATTGAACGGTTTCCAGAAATCCTACATTACAAAAATCCCGAAATTTTGCAGCTTTGTAACCTTTATAAACTCGTCCTGAAGCGAAAATTGTGATAAAATGAGTATGGTTTCATTTTCAAATTATTGAATATTCCGACCAATGGTTAGCAGCTAGTTAGCCATTTTGGTGTTTTGTTGTATTTAAATAGTTAGAAAAGCTACATGATGATCGCAAGCTCGCGCACGTGCGTGAAACGTATGACTGAAAATAAAAATTCGGCTGATATCAAGCTTATGCATCAAAACTTAAAGTAAAATGATATTCTTGCTTGCGGTACTGAGATGAACTTGTCTCCAGTTACAGGACCGCTGTATCAAGGTTATAAAACCTCTGTTTTAAGGTTATATAACCGCTGCATCAAGATTACAGAACCACTGCACTAAGGATAAAGAACCGCTGTATCATCATAAATTAACTGAAGACAACGAGAATTACGTTGAGTTGGGCTCCGTGAGCTGGTTGAATGAATAAAGCATAATAGAGGCGAGAATTCTTTTAGTTATGTACAAAAGACGTTACGAGATTTCAGCCTTCAAGTTTAAAGTAAGCGGTCACTGGGATCGGCAAGGTGACAACAAACTCTACTACAGGTAGTCATTAATAGATAATTGAACCGAAAAGTTATGTCGAGTAACTTGATGCTCCGTAGAATGAATGAAGTAGACAAACTTGAAATACGTCAGGTGCGACATTAATGCATGCAGATTTTCTCGTTAAACATTGAGCATTTCACGAGGAGTATTTTTCAATACAGGTACATTTGAGGAGGCCGTTGAGTGTAGGGCTGCATGCACACAAGTTCGTCTACGATCGAAGTAATGATTGCTCAAACAGATGAATATTCTCATCAAAGATTTACATCAGCCTACAATACTGGTTGAACGGTGGTTTAAGATTCAATCTGAAGCATTAAGCCGACTGCAGTTGGAGATTCGCTTTAGTCTTAATTTCACCATGACTGTAACGTTGAAATGTCTTTTTAAAGGGTTTCTACGTTCACGACTCACTAAATGTTGTCTGATTAGATTTGTAGGTTTTTTGAGTGGTAGTCATTATTTTAGCCAAGCCTTTTATTTGTTATAAATTGGCTGGAAAGTTCACGTACCTAAAGAGTTTTGAGATAGTCTCGTCCGCTAGGATAACTTCGTTTCTAAACGTAGACTGCAATAGAAATACCTGACATTGTCTTTTGCCATTAGTATACATGCTTTTTTTTCTAACGATGCAGTACCTTCAAGTTCCTCGCTTATGTTTTTTTCGTGCAGTTGGTGAAATCTACTTAACATGCATAAAATCATAAATAATGTCAAGCATTATGAGATTTTTCCATCAAAAAAAGATAGAATTTAAATTTATTTCTAGGCGAACCGAGCATAAAGCATGGACTACTATTGGCTTTGATAACCTGCAACTGACATATTCTTTCATGAACATCAGATCTGAACGAAAACGAGAAGCTTTTAGCCAAGAGGATGAGTTTTATTCACTTCAAAAACGTACTTTATTTTAGTCAGCAAAAACTCGTAGGTTTACTAGAAGAATTATGAATCTGAAATGTGGTCGCGGTCGCGTGCTCCAGGGGCGTTAATGCGCACGCCGTGCGTGACCAGAATTGCTGCTCGTCCACAGTGAGCGGTTGTGAGCGAGTTATGAGGTGATAATACGCAAGTCTTTCTGTCACTTGATGCCTTGCAATCGGTGCGCGTGTGTTTATGGGTATCTATGCTTCACCCGTACTTGATAATAGAACTTGCGAGTACGTGTCAGACACTTACTGTTAGCAAAGTGTTTCTTGTCGGTAAACCATTGAGTTAGAGAGTATGAACTCAGTTTTCATTGGGAATAACATTTTTGATGCATTCGATAAAACAGCTGGGGATTATTTTCAAATTTAGGATACATGTCTCGAATGATTTGTTTTAGGAATGGATTTTTTATGCCATGCTTTTCTCATATAATCTGCACGCCCAACTAGTTATCTTTTGATTTCTGTAGAAATTTGACAACATTTCAAAATTTTATCAAAAAAATGAGCTCTTTTTGAATTGTTGAATGAATGGTTTTGCCTGTGAAGTTGTGACGATGTATACCAAAACAGGTGTTCACTTTGCTTAAATCTCAGATTCACTAAAAATTTAAAAGCGAAAAAATGCCAATGAAATTAGCCCTTCTATAAAAAAAACGGAAGCGTTTCGGAGACCAGCTCCATCCCTAGTTCTGTAAAATACAAAGTATGATCAATCCAACGTAAGCATGAAAACACGGTCGATAATAAGTTCCTGAATGTACAAAAGAAAGAGAGAAAAAAAGACAACTATGCGTTAAATATCTGAAGAGGATACGAGCTAAGCATGTTGTTTAAAAAAAAAAAAATCTTTAAAAATATGCAAAGGTTCTGAAATCCTAAGGTCAAATTCACGGAAAGAGCTGTTAATTATTTTGAAATCACCATCACGAAAAATTCCACTACACATGTCGGCATGGCTACGTATTGCTGAAGGAAGATGATGAGCCAACAAGTTACCAGTACGAAAAGTCCTTCCGCGGTGATGAAGGGAAACATTTTCGCAAAGTTTAAGAGTTAAAAAATGAATGGTTATTACTTGATTGAGAGGTATCCTGAAAAAATTTCAGTAATGCAATCTAGGAACAATAGGTAACAATGCAATGTACAGTATTTAACTGTTGGTTGTTTTATGAAATTATCGTAAAAAATTCAGAAAAATACACACAAAAAATTATTTTTCAATTTGTTCAAATTCGGGCAAACGTTCATAATTTCCTAAGGCTAATTTGGTTAATTTAGGAATTCAAAATTTCGATTATATTCAGATTGGTAAACGTAGTACTTTACGTGTTTTTAGGATTCAGTATTCACACTATTATAACAATCGCTCCAACACTCGGAAGTACTCATTCCGCTCTTGAAATGATGCCCGAAAAGCAGTAAACTGAAATTTTTGAAGAGCAGGCAAGTGAAGGGGAAAATAGCTTTTTTGTGACTGCCTTTTTGGTGTTAAATCTATTGAAATCCGTAGGTCTTGACGGCACTAGCAGCAATGGCAGATATAGCCTGTGAGGTGGTGTTGGTTGCTTAATTGTAGTGGTAGACACAGTATCGGCAGCAGCAGTAGACACGGTGTCAGCAGCAGCAGTGTTAGACACGGTGTCAGCAGCAGTGGTAGACACGGTGTCAGCAGCAGCAGTGTTAGACACGGTGTCAGCAGCAGTGGTAGACACGGTGTCAGCAGCAGTGTTAGACACGGTGTAATCAGCAGCAGTGGTAGACACGGTGTCAGCAGCAGCAGTGGTAGACACGGTGTCAGCAGCAGTGGTAGACACAGTGTAATCAGCAGCAGTGGTAGACACGGTGCAATCAGCAGCAGGAATAGACACGATGTCAGCAGCAGCAGTGGTAGACACAGTGTAATCAGCAGCAGGAGTAGACACGATGTCAGCAGCAGTGCCGAGGGGCGTGAAGAAGCTGACAGAGGCGGCGCTGGCAGTGAGGGCACAGTCAGCACGGCTGGACGCAAGGTAGCAGGTGTAGCTGCTGTCACTTCTGGCG
Source organism: Platorchestia sp. MABIK (assembly GCA_014220935.1). Taxonomy (NCBI): domain Eukaryota; kingdom Metazoa; phylum Arthropoda; class Malacostraca; order Amphipoda; family Talitridae; genus Platorchestia; species Platorchestia sp. MABIK. Next base: position 48,237 of record JACJUY010001312.1, read on the forward strand.
TCAGCACTTCCGCTCACGCAGTCAGGGAGTACAAAGCAGCGCACATGGAAAAATTTGCTGCTTCGTTTAAAAATACCCAAGTCTTTTTATGCTGTATTCCAATGAAGTCGATACGTTTTGTATCCTACAGAGGTTTCTCAAATGTCCTGAACAAATCGATGATGGCTATTTTCATTCAAACTAGTACCCATTTCATACGACTAAGTCCAGTGAGAATTGTCGCTATCTTCTCGCTTTCCCAACAGGGATAAATACCGGAATCACTGTGTGGGACTTGAACATTCAACCTAGTGGCGACTAGAGGCAACCGCACTCATCTCTCGGCCACTGGAGTAGCTGGAAAGTCTTCAATGTTTGTGCAACGCGAAACGTATGACCTGAACTTAGTAGTAATCATAATAAGAAAAGAGTTGATAGAAATGAAATAAGATGGTTTTAAATGTTACCAAAAGCCATTTGGATGATACAGAAGATAAAGAAGAGAGTAGTCCTGAATAAAAACGCTTAATAAGTGACTATTACGAAATCGCTATTCCAGTCATGACTCAATCCCACATGCTCTGAGTACCAACCACTTACCGCAATCTGCATTCAGTCCATACTTTACCGTCCACTAAACACTTATTTTTGATTTGAACAACTTTCCTTCATCAGCTGAGTAGCACAGCTGACAACCATGCCGATAATTCGTTCAAGTATTCTCATATCGAAGAAAGGCAAAAGAAATTACTTGAGCTTATCACAAAAGAGGTACTAAATTGTGAAAACAGCGCCCGCAGCAGACGTTGGTCATGACAGCACACCGCGCCATACAGCGGCGCTTAAACACGGTAAGAAATTTATTTTTCTTTTTATATGGGAAACTAATTCTTGGCGAAATCAAAAGATATTTTCCAGCACGATTGGTTGCTGAAGAAAACTTATTCCTTTTCAATGTAAAGAATTGGTGGAAATATGAAAGCGAAACTCCACAAGTAAAACTGAATTACAGTTTCTTTTGCCCGCACTAATGAAACAGCAGAGCGAGCTTCGCAACGCTCCTGATCCGCAATTCTGGCAGGATTTTCTTTCTCGAGCTTAAATTTTGCACGGTATTTTTCTTTGGAGCAAATTCCAGAAAAAAATGATATGACCAAAAATACGAGTTCCATATTCACAATTTTTGGATCCCTAAGAAGAAAATTTCGTGTTAGGTTTCTTCTAAGTTAGAGTATTCTTTATACGTAAATAATTATAATGGTTCATTTAATGAGTCCTAAACAATTGGTCTCATCAAAAGTAACTTTTCGTTTCTATCATTCATGTTTCTGAGGCACAGTAGTTGGAGCTCTATAGGTAATTATTATTGGATTTTACGAAGGAATTTGAGAGTAGTATGTAAAAATTTGTTGTATTTTGCCACATACAGTTGTTTAAAGGTAGTACCAACCATACACAACCAAGGACACTTTCTTTTCAAGAACTTGAAACTAATACAGATATAGTAAGCTCATTTTCCCCAGTCCATAAGTTATTGCCACAGCGTATGTTTGCACTTTTTCTCAGTGATTCATAACTTAGGCTGAAAATTTTTGAGTGAAGAAGACTGCTTTTCCCCCAAAGAAATGAGTGTTTTAAGCGATCATTATTCACTTTCATTTGTTTTCCGTGTTACTGACCGAAACCAGAACATTGCTTCATAGCCAAACTCTGGTATGCGCAGGTCGCGCTATTACGATTGAGAGTTCGATGAGTCGCTCTCAAATTATGGAGACAAACAGCGCCTCTCATTTGCTGAGAGGGCGGCTCGTCACTCACTGTCCGACGGAAACTTGGTCGCGCTTCGTCAACCTGACTAATGCTCCTCAAAATCTGCCAACTCGACTACATCGTGGTCAGTAGAATACAAAGCAAGAATTTCAGTTATTGCTGTTAACACAAGCAAAACGGTCATGTATGCCACTGCAAAAGACACGAGGAAATATTTTCATGACTTTCGGAATCTTCCTCCTGACTGAAATGACGTTAGACTTATGAGTATTACTGCAAATTTTTATTGAAAGAATTTAACTACGCAACTGCTTCAACTTCAAGACACAGGAGTTCGTCAAGGATTTTATGCAGTTAAAAACATAATGTCTCTTAATACTGTCAATTACATTTAGCAATTCAATGCAGCTGTAACTTTAATTTTAGTACAGTTGTAATATTTGCAATGATTCAGTGTCTGCACGATCATTGTGTGGGTACTGTGCGTACTGTCTTTTGCTTTATAATCCAACACTTAAATTTGTTCTCGCATTACAATGAAAATCATGCTCATTGAAAAACTCTCCCTCGACCAGCTGGAAAGCATCATGTATTTCAATTTTGGCCTTCAGTGATGCTCCTCAGTGGCGTCCACGGATAAACAATAATTAAATGGAACTGATAAATGTATGAGGCGTGAACGAAAAGAGTTATGTGCGCCTTTTAAACGAAATAAATTTTGAACCAGTTTACTGTTTCGTTTTTTACTCAGCATGAATGAGTTTACTGGAATGAACAGTAGAGACCACTTCGAAAACACTGTCTTTGTACTTTTAATAATTACATTTGAAAACATGAAGTAATCCCGTAACTATTCTGTCAGTTCTGAGATATTACTCAACGATCCATAGAGTTCATTTAGTCTTCTTTTCTGGGTGAAGACCGTTTGTATAGTCTTCAGAAGCACAAATGTTCAACTTTGGCAGTGAGCATCTATGTCATCATGGCCAAATTGCGCTCAGAAGTGACTTGTGATCAAAAGTTGGCCACTAAGAAAACAGCTGTGAATGTTACCTTCAGAGACATTCAAACCTGAATTCACGCAACATTATGCTCACCCTCTAACTCTCGGAGCAAGTATCATCAGTGCTTCCATGTACTTCATGCATCATTTTAATTACTGTTTGTTAACTCAACCGTTCTTAAAGAAAAACCTTTCAGTTTTAGAGGCAGAACACTGCTGCCTGCACTTATTCTTCATTTCCTCGATGCTGAAGTAGTTGTCTGCTCATTGACGATCATTTTTATGACAAATTTCATGTTTAGGACTCACAGCTTATTACCTCAGTGCGTCCCTATCATCAACAACATCTACAGGGATCCAGTTAAGCTTTTTCAAAATCTGTGTACATTTTGATTTAAACTGTCAAGAAAAATCCATCTTGCAGTTCAGTTTTCCTTATGCTATCATATAAAAGTTGTAAATCCTGTGAAGAATGGTAAAATGAGGGCAAAAATGAAAAACCATGCATAGATCAATTAAACTTTTATATTAACCAACATTAGCTATGTATTGAACTAAGTTGACTTCAATAACGAAGTCGTCAATAATTTATCATTGTTCATCCAACAACAAACACACTCTATCTGAACAGTCCGACTTCTGCACGAATAGTTGTAACTGAACAGCGTTTTATTTTATGAGCAGCTATCTTTTATTTAGTGGCACTGTCTGCATCACTCAGTTTTTAGCAAAAATAAGAACATTAAGGGAGGGCAAGTTTGGCGAAGCAAGTGTCTGGAAGAGCAAGCGCTCCTCTTCATTTCGTTGCAAAACTATTTAATCTTACGTGGTGCTTTTTTGAGTTGAAATTCTACTCGTCAACTACGTCGCAGCAGATGGGTTGACAATCGTTCGATTAAATTACGATTAAGCAGACCAACAGTGCTCAAAGATGATAAAAGAGATCAAATATGCTTGTAAGTACGACGAGGCACAATCGTTTGGATGTTAAGAGATGCTAATACCAAATGATTCGCCTGAGCCACCCGTGATGCTCCAGAGAAATGAGCTAATATGATTGGAAGGAAGCAGTTATATTTTTCAAACACGAATTATTTGCTTCGTGAATGTTCAATACTAATTGGTGATGAATGAATACTCACATAATATTCTTCAGTGAAATACAGTGCACTAAAAATCCTTGATTTATAATAGTTAGGAATTAGATATTTGTTGTTTCGGACTTCAAGGAATATCATATTCACAATTGCTGTGCTTCACGCATGCACCCGCGACAAAATAAATTGTCCTCAAGGTTCATTGATACAAAACGTTTCTTTGAGGTTAAACATAAACTTTGGGTTTTTTATGTGGTGACGCAAGATAAAATGTTCAATGATATTTGGCTTGAAAATATTTCGTCGCTGAAGTTACGCCGTCGGGTTGTAAAATTTTTTCGTCGAGGAATATCTGAAAAAGTAAGTTTATTTGAAACAGCTTTTGTGACTGTATATATATAGTCACAAAATGGGGCCATTTACAATAAAGGTCTATACGTCATAACTGCTTTCTGCAGACGAGTGAAAACTATGTATTGCAACAGATATGAGCGTGCTGAAAAAAACATGCTTTTGATAAGGTGGTTGATGGGGAATATGAGACAACAATTGCTAGAATTGCATCTCTCAGTTTGGATGTCAGGTTATCCAACTATTTTTTTTGTGATTGAAAACACTGCTTTTTCTTTTAATTCGTTGTCTTGTGTGACCCTTTGGTAGTCAAAGACAAATTCATGCTTTGCACTGAAATCTAGGAATAATTAGTAAAAAATTTTCCTTAAAAAGAAATTAATTGGACACCTATCCTCGGATTTCATGTTGTATGTGCAAACCTAATAAGAATATTCGCAATCACTTTCAGTATGTTACCATGAACAAATTTCTACATCAATTTAAATAAGTGGAATAAAATAGGCTGATAAGTTAGTGATTGACATGCATTTAAAGAGTGTGTTCGGGTTTTGCAGGGCACCCTGTATACTGTTTGGTAAATGATGTGAAAATATTTTGTCCACAGAACAGATACAGGATTCAACTATTTTATAAATGAGCACAATATAGAGGTATTATTACCGATTTACTGATACAAGAACATTCTTCGTCGGTTTGTCTCTCCTTGTCTTGCCACACCTTGTTTAATGAGTACCTGACCACTGTATGAAGACCACAAAATTCAGCGCTAGAAAGAAATTTGTCGGTTGTGCCCAAAATTCAATGCCACGACATCTCAGCACAAAAGTGGTGGAATTGAATGATACAACGCAACGCGTGTTTAATAGTTAGCTTAAAAACAAGTTTTACGAATGTACTAAAGCTCTAATAGGAAACGCAGTTTTGATGTCTGGGATACCCCAGTACACACATTTCAAGTAAACATGGTGTTCGCAAACTAATGGCAGGAAGTATAACAGTTGATATAAAATACTAAAATGAATAATTTTCATCTATAAGTATGAGTCCAAGCATTCAAATTTTTCGAGAGGGTGAATGTCCAAGTTAAGTTGGGTTTATCTAACTGCAGATGGTGGAGGAGTCCCCAAAGTTGTGGGTGATGCAAAATCATTTGTTTGCACATAATTTTAAAACAATTTTTGAAGGTCAATGATTCCCCAAAATTTCAGCCGGCTACGTCATTGTTGGTCTTGTACCCTAACAAAAGCGATTGCCCGACACGATAAAACATCCGTGGATCATCCTCAATGAGCGCTTTAACGTCAACCACATCTCCAACCAGATCCATTTCTGTCTTCACTAAAGCTTCATGATGAAACTCTTAATGGGGCCCCAGACAGCGGACGACCTTTAAATAATCAAATGATGTCAGCATTTGCGGATCTAAAGCAATTCAAAAATGGGAAACTTTTCTCAAAGCCCACAACTTTCTTAATTCGAAATTTCGAAAAGAAGAAAATCTGAAATTTCTAACTTTCCTGAAAAAAGTGGCTCTTTTGGTTCTTTGTACCTACTGTCGAAGTTTGTACCATTTATTTTCGAGTACGCGACATGTGCATTTTATGCATTGCAGGTATTATCATGATTAGAAATTAGGAATGATAAAATGCAAGCTTGTAAATAAATAAAAATGGAATAAGACATTATGCATACCTTTCGGCTACGAGAGCAAACAATAATTTCTCAAATAAATTAAATATTCAATAATGTGGTAAAATTGTAAATTATTTCACAGGTAGCTAAACTGATTAATCATATAACAATATTCCAAACTGATCATATTGTCAAGATGAGTAATCACCAAATAATATGCTGAAATCGTTAATCATTAAATTGTTTGGCCTAAGCTGTTCAAATTCTTAAGCATGACTTAGGTAATTTCAGTAACGTTGAACACCATTTGGTGGCTTCTCATCACTAAGCCAAGAAGCATGATAGACACGTGAGTGGAGACTCTGAATTTCTTCCCGGTGAAGACTCCTCAGACAACACAATTCGAGAGACGACTTTAACAGAGCTTGGACATTTCATCTGCGTCAATTGAGTTAAATATGCGACAGCCATTACTATTTGTGAGACTATGGTTTGAGATCCAATGCTCTGCAGTCAGAATCAAATGAAATATTTTCTTTCATCATGATTTACGTCATTTGACGTAAATCTATATCGTCAAAAACTTAAGTTTTTGTTACTTTAAGTAAGCTGAAATCTTTAAAGAGCAGGCAAGTGAAGGGGAAAATAATCTTTTTCAGATTAACGATGTGAAATTCTAAAAAACAATTGATGCAGTGCCTTGAGTGGATAACAGGCAGTGCAATTTTTATGAAAATTTCTTCTTGTATAATCCTTTGGAGACATCGATGGTTCCTGTACATTTTATTGAAGGAAACACTACATTAATTTCCCCTCAACAAGAACATAGAAGCTTGCGAACAGTGAGCCTCATTTATAGCGAAGAATTTCCAGTTTACCGATCTCATTCACGATTGTTTGATATTATAAGAGGTAAATTAAAAGAAATGGTCACATCATCCTGCAGTCGAGCTGCTCCACTGTTAGATTTATTTGTGGCCACTTATTTATTTGTAGACACCTCTTATTGCTGATGCGATGCTTATCCTTGAGATTTTTTTCGGATAAAGTCTACGGAGGTCCTTCTTCATACTCACAGATAACTGACTTTCAGTTAAACTCAGCAAGTAAATGCTCTGTAAAAAACTCGTTAATATGTTATCATTTTCAAATGGATTGAACTATTAAATCATTACACTTTATTGAAGCACGTAAGGAATTGAGTGAAAGAAGGGTCTCTGAGAATGCAGTACGATGGCAACAAGAAAAAGTCGTTGGTGACTCATTTCAGATTTCGAGTTCGATTTTTCGGAAACGGATAACTTCTTATTTGATTGTAAATCAATGATTCAGTTAAGGGGTCAAGTAATCGTATTTTCTTGAGAATACTCTAAAAACCAGAAGATTACTTCTAAAAAATAGTCATTGACAGTTACTGGCAAACGACACATTCGTTTGTGTCAGAACATGACTGCGCTTGAGTTTTGTCGTTGGTCTTCATTATGGCGCACGCTTTTGAGCCTCCTGCTCCGGTGACCGTCGTCCCGGAGTCGCTGAGCGGCGTCCCGTCACTGAACCGCCATTCGCCGTCCACCTCGTTCAGGCCCAGCCAGCACTCCGAGTCCACTGAGGAAGAGCTTGAGTTAGTTACGCCAATTTACGTCATTTATCAAGCATTTTTACGATCAAAACTTAGGCCTGCGTTAATGAAATTCAGAACTATGGGCCGGTAGCACCAAGTTAAAACTTGTACGCGAATTCAAAATAAATCATTTGTTTAATATCGGTGTTATATGACAGCAAGAGACTTCTACCAGATTCTTCATAATGGGGCTTATTTGAGAAAGCATCTTCTATAAACTCTACGTTCACACTAGGCGCGAGTCAATTTACTCAAATTTTCCTGTTTTTTTTATTTCTGCCTTTCCTTTAGTTTGTTATAAAATTTATTATTTATTTTTACAGAAACATTTAGGAACATTTTGACTTCATCGATAGCCCAAATAAATGTACAAGGCTACCATCAACTTACACGTTGAGATCGTGGGATTTTGTTGTCCAATGAATCAATCGATTATTTACATCAGTAAGATGGGCAAACTTAAACTAGTGAATACGTTAGAATTCACAAATTAATAACGGCTCTAAAGAGTAGATGTAACAATTCCCAGATGGAAAGTTATAAATATTTGCTTTAAAAATCGAACCTTTGTCAGGAGAATATTTTAGAGTAACCAAGTTTTTAACATTGAGTCGCCATAAGTTACCTTTCAGTACGTGCTGAGGGCTGAAAATCTTATAAGCCTTTCCAAATTTCGAGCAGGAAGTAAAACACCTTCAACCGTTTAAGACATAAAGCTGTCTAACTGTCATAGAGCTGTGTGGAAGAGTTTCAGACATAATATTATTCTAAAAAAGAGTTCTTTAGCGGCAACTAGATACTCCTGGAAGGAACAAATGAGTATGATAATAATAACGGTATTGACATGCCTCTGTATCTTACGACTTTTTAGTAGATTGTTGAGAGAGGGCATCGGCTCAGATGTGTAGCGGTTAATTTTTGTTCAACATGGCGGGTGTCGGAACGTAAGCCGAATTTTGCATTAAAAAAGAAAAAAGATTGCTGTTTTGCGCTGGAATGTTAAACGGGCGCTAAATGTTCATTTGACTTGCCAAGTTCGACGATAGCTTTCATTTGAATGCTAAGGAATAATTGCCGAAGTCTTATCAGTTCTCATGTTCAACGTATTCACAGACCCGCCCAAAACCGCGTTTTCAATCCAATAATCTCTTGCTCTATTATTACTGTAGGTCCAATGACCTTCTTGAATGCAATACCCCGACGCTTCGCTTATCGCTTGTGCTTGTAACGTTATCGTCTCTATTGAGTTTAAACAGTACATGTTATTTTGCACCACTCACACAAACAAAATCATAGTTACTTAAATAACCTGTTTATTCATTTCAATACAAAATTTCTCTACGACATTTGAGCAAATTAGAACCAAAAGAATGAAAATGGAAATTAAGATTAACTAGTAAATCCACGTTTGTCATTTTCTTTGAGCACGGATGAGAAGAGACTGGGGATTGGAGATTGCGGATCCCCACTATGAATTCACAAAATACTTTATCAGCTCGTCAGACTAGTTTCGTTTATATCATGAGCGCGCATCATGGGAGGCATGAGGAGTTCGGAAAAGGCTGATTCTATCAACTACCTCTGTCCCGAGTGAACGAGTAAGTGAAGTTGTTTTCGTAAGCCTAAACTTCGTAATATTGAAGTTTTGCCAGTCTCTTTAGTAAACTTTCCCTCAATTTTTCTGTTTCCTAGTATATATTACTATCATATCTTATGTAAATTCAATTTTTGTTTTTAATGTCATAACCACGAACACATTTTACATTTCATAAGGACTTCACTCGCGAATGTTTAGGAAGTACTGAAAACCTTCTTGAGTGGGTAGTTGTTTGTGTACCCCAACCTGACAACCATTGAATAAGTGTACGTTCTATAAATACGGGTATTAAGTACGAGGTTTTGAAAATCTTCTGGAGTTGCTACATTTCTTATCTCTGCTTTGTCATTATAAACACCGAGTAATTTATAAGTGTGGGACTCACGGTTGTCGGCGAGGTTCTGGAAATCTTCCTGAGTGGCGAGGACGGCCAGTTCTAAGCCCGCTGAGGCGCAAGCGGCCTGGAGGGCGGGAAACGAACCGTCGCTGAAGCTGCCCGACACTATCTTGTAATTACCTGTCAATCCAGGAGCGTATTTTAGAAAAATGATGCAATTGAAACAATGAACGAATAATAAAATTGACGTCTAAATTATGCAATTCAAGCTAGGAATGCAGAAGAAAGTTGAAATTTATGTCATTGAATCTGCTACAATGAACAATTTTTCATAGCCCAGTAAGTATTTCAAATATAAAAAAAGCGGTTAGAATATGATATTAATTTTGTTTTTTACTATAGTTATCTAGAAGGAATCATAAGAGGATGAAATGTATCAGTCACATCGTACACGCAAGAACTGCGGTAAAGCAAACGTGAAATTCTAGTCCAATGCCAAATTATTGAAGCTATGATAAAATATTAAACCATAACAACGAAAACGGGTTCTGAATCTCTAAAAAAAAAATAAAAATCTAAAAGCATCGCCATAGAAAAAATCATCGCATGGTAAAGTTCTTCAATACACGAATGGCCAACTATCTGAATGATCATCAACTGAGTGCGCTTTTGTGTCAGAGGTAACAACTAAAACTACAATGGATCAGGGCATTGGGAAACTAAATGTTCGTTATTTTTATGTTTATCTTATGTTCGTGGCATAGTGATCATTGCTACGCAAGTTGTATGGAATGACATGCTTTTGTTGTTCAGGACAAAAATTGGCAAACCCATAATTGAATTTGGTGAAGCAGTCTCGCAGCTTCGCGATTACAAACTCGTCCAGTCAAAGTCGGATTTGTGAAAAACGAAGTCATGGAATGTAAGTCGATGAGGCCAAGGCACTGACGAACAAACGAAACCGTGGAGCAGAGAGCGAAATCAATTTGAAGCCCCTCATGTACTCGTCGAGCTGTTTTGATCTAACCAAGCTTCAACTCTGTCTATCTTGCAACTCTGGATGCATTCGTACAAAGAATTATTTGAAGTAAAATTAGAAGTACTGTTGGGAAAATATGCCTCGAAGCTTATCACTTCGGGTAATTGAAAACCGTTATTTACTTCTCCTTTTTATTTCGCCCAATTTTATTGTGTATTTTTTGCGGTGTTTCGACATTTATGAGCATATCATGTTGCTAGCTGCAATTAGGTTCTGAATGAAAATTGATTGTGTAATTAATTTGTCGGTAGAGAATAAGTACCTGCACTTCATTTTCATTGAAATAATTATATGGTTAATAAATTCCAAAATTTACACTACTCTTGTCACCCTAACGGTGGCAAAACAGAAACCTTTCGTTGAACTGCCATTCGCGGTGTCCCTAGCCACTGAGATGAGGGAGGAGTTACTGTCGCTAGTCCGTACATTTTTTATTAATATTGACGTTCGAATATTGTACGCGAATTATTTCAAGATTACTTCAGTTTTTCAAAAATACAGAACGTATGGATAAGATCCTGAGGAGTGGTTGAGACTATGCATATAAATGTGATTGCTGCATACATTTCTAGTTTGGGTATTCGACGCTCCAAAAGTTTTTGCACCATTTTATTCTCGGATATCTCCCTTAGGACTGGCCGTCCGCTTGCTTCCCCTTCGCAATCAGCTATTCGTGAACACTGTCTCAAAATCAAAAATTACTTCAGAAACTGAAATTATTTAATCCTTTCAAGAGTACGATCGCCGTACTTTTTAAAATCATTATTCATATTCTCTCGTACACCGCAGTTGAATAACGATCAACGCAATCTCTACGTTCCTCATATCTTTTAACTGTAATACAGCATGCCTTTATGAGTCTTGTATGTATGTGCCATGTAAATGTTTTCACGTATTGTTTTTGTTGTCATTTTTAGTTTATCTGTTTTGTGGCATAGACAACAATATGTATGCTCATTACAGAGATATAATACCTGTTGCTTGTGAAATATGTGTTTGTGTGCTAAAAATTGTTTTCCTTCTTTGTTATTTCAGCTTTAATGGTAAAATTCGGACAACTCGAAACGTTTACTGGGAAACACTTTGTTCCTTATACGTCAGTTTATTTTTTATGAAAATATGCAAGCTAAATTTTTTCATTAAATGCAGATAATTTAATTTTCTCAATACTAGGGAGAATGTGAGAAAGAAGTTGCTGCAATCTCTTTAGCTCACAACGTAGACTCAAGTTGAGCGTAAGAATTTCAGCATATAGCTAGCATTATTATTACAGATTTTCACAAAATGCACCCGACCGGCTACTGAATTCGTTATTAAAATATGAGTAGAATTAGTTAATTTTTTAAAGAGGTGCTTTCACGAAGCCAACAATGAATTTTTAGAAGGCATTTTGAAATTCATGAATGCATGACCTCTCAAGGGTTCGTTTTGTGCAGCACTCAATATGATGGCTGGGATAAGCGCGTCTAAGGCAAATGTAAGCTAATTCTCTCAAATCTTGAGCTCAGCATGACAATCACTCCGCATGATGATCACTCCGCATGAGACCAATTGCCTGATCGGTTACTATATGACTGAGAGGTCGCATAAATATTAAATTTCAACATACATTGATCAACTGTTTGTAATTTGATGAAGGAACTTCGAAATTGAATTGTTAAAAAAATCGTAAAAATTCATTGAATTATTAAGTTTTAATTTTTACAATTTACGATGCACTTTTGTGCTAATTTCTTACTGCTAGTTCAATTGGTTTGGGAAAGCGAAATGTATCAAGAATAACAAAGCACTTGGTGAATTTTGTGTCTTCGACCGTATTCAGCGTAATTAACATTTTCTCTTTGTATTGTTAGAATACAGACTTAAAAATCCTCCGCCCAAACGCTTGAAGGTGCCCGTACTGCGCTCCGAAATGATGCCCAGTCCCCAGAAATTAGCCGCAAAGATTCAGCTTCACGAAGAGCAGTAAACTGATACCTCAGAAAAGCAGGCGAAAGAAGGGAAGATTAGCCTTTTTTGACAGTTCTAATTGGATTGAATTTGTTCCAACCTGCAGGTGTTGACGGCACTAGTGTTGACGCAGCAATGGTGGGGATAGCCTGTGAAGTGGTGTCCGGTACTGCAGCAGTGGTAGGGGCTGCAGCAGTGGTAGGGGCTGCCGCAGTGGTAGGGGCTGCAGCAGTGGTAGGGGCTGCAGCAGTGGTAGGGGCTGCAGCAGTGGTAGGGGCTGCAGCAGTGGTACCTGGTATGGTGGTGGCAGGAGGAATTGTAGTCATAGTATCAGTTGTGGTGACGTCAGCAGCAGCAGTAGACACGGTGTCTGCAGCAGTGATAGACACAGCGTAATCAGCAGATCCGAGGGGCGTGAAGAAGCTGACAGAGGCGGCGCTGGCAGTGAGGGCACAGTCAGCACGGCTGGACGCGAGGTAGCAGGTGTAGCTGCCGTCACTTCTGGCGTCAGCACTTCCGCCCAAGCAGTCCGGGAGTACGGAGCACCGCACCTTGCACGCGCCTGGGAAAAATTAGGGCTTTGTTCAAATAAATTCATAGTCGTTCTTTGTCTTATTGCTGTCAAGTTGATTCGTGGCGCATCTGGTTCCTGAATTTGCTAACAGTATCCTGGCACATCAAAGATACCTAACATCGTGACGGAGGGAGGTTCACAGTGGCCAACGACATTCCAACTATGCCTAAAAAACCACACTATTACCTTGACGTGAGAAATGTGTTTTTGTTAAAAAGATTAAGTATTTGTGTAACCCTCTATTATTCTCCAAAATGATCTACTCGTATAATACAAAGAACGCTGCTCAGCTTTCGCCCGTTTAACATGCATCGCTGTGAGATGAGCGCCAACGCTCTACCACACATCCTCATCTCCACTCTATTCCACTTCTCTACGCAACCTTTTAAGCGTCCCAAGTCTACTTTTCTACTTAGCTTCCAAGAACGTATTTTTATGTTTTCGTAACTCTAACTACGCGGAATTTTATTCATGTTACAATAATGAAAAGTAGGATTTTATTCTTCATTAATTAACCAAAACTGTGAATATTTACACCAATTGGAAAAGTCTATAAAGTTCGCGCAACGCGGAACGTGTAACCTGAGCTTTGTAATAAATATAAAAATAATGTGAGTGTTATTAAATTTAAAATTAAATGTCATCTAAACTTTACCAAAAGCACTCTGTGGATTGCTCACAAGTGCAAACAGAGAAATGCATATTGAAACCGAAATACACTCGTGCATTTATCGTACGCCCATCGCTATTCCGGTCTTGACTCAACCCCACATGCACTGAGAACAATAACCCCAGTCTGATTTCAAACATCACTCTGCCGTTCACAAAGCATTTCCCAGGGATGCTAATAATTTTCCTACATCAGTAGAGAAACAGCGCTGACAGCCATGCCTGTAATTTCCTTACGTACCATCATATCGATGAACGACTATAGCAATTAATTACTCTGGCTTATCAAAAAAATTTAGGAACTTTGCGATCAACTGAACTTTGAAAAGATCGCACGCATCAGTCGTTGTTCTCGACAGCACCCAACGTTACAGTGCGTCACTCAGTAGCGGTGAAATCTTTACAGGACCCTGCTTCTTGGATCGATCTAAAGACGTTGTGCAATACAATAAGTGGCAGGAGAAAAGTTATTTATTTTAAAAGCAAAGAATTGGTACAAATATGAAAATGAAATTCCTCCTTTAAAAATGATTTGTAGTTTCTTTTGCGCTCACTAATGAAACCGCAGCGTGATCTTCGCACAGCTCCTGATCCGCAATACTGGCAGGGTTTTCTTTCTCTTTTGTAAATCATTTTTCTTTGGAGCAAAGGATCTTTATCTTTTTCTACGGAGTAAATGATCAATTCTTTTGCAAACTGTTTTTCCATGGAGTAAATGTTCTTCGTGAAAATAATTACAATTTAAAATACGAGTTTTAAATTTGTACTTTTTTAATCCTTAAGAAAAAATTTCGCGTTAGGTTTTCATCAAGTCGACGTTTTCTTTAAAAGTTAATAACTATCATGTTCATTCAACGAGTTCAGCATAATTTACCCAATGAAAATAATTTTCTTTCCTTGTCATTCACATTTCTGAAGAACAGTAGTTGAAACAATGTCTTCTTTATTGAATTTACTGATGGAATTTGAGAATAGTAGTTCAGAAATTGTAGTAATTTATTAACTACCATTGAACACTTTCTTAGAAATCATTCAATGGTAATTAAAGTTTAATTACCCCCTCTGCCCCCCCGATCTATGAATCGATACCAGAGAATGAAAATACTATTTTTTCTCGTAGGTTGGAAATTCCATGAGAATATTAGGGATTAAAATGATAGCATTTCTCTGAAGTAAAAACTAGTTTTATGTGGCCAGTGTTTTTTGTCATTTGTGTATTTTCTGAACAGCTAAAAAAAGAACTCTGCTTCATTTCCAAACTTTCGTATGCGTAAGTCCCGTCATTACAACGGAGAGCGCAATGAGGAGTTGCTCTCAAATTATGAAGATGAACAGCGCCTGTGATTTGCCCTGATGAAAGCTCGTCACTCTGTCTGACGAAAACATCTCGAGCTTCGTCAGCCTGACTAATGCTCCTCAAAATCAATCAACTCGATGGGATCGTGGTCAGTAAAATCCAAGATTTCAGTAATCGCTGTTAAAATGAACAAAACAGTCTGTCCCAGCACGAGAATAACGGAGACATTCCCTTGGGATTTACGAAATCATCTTTCCAATTAATGTGACATTTGACCCACGTGTTATGGTGTCGATTCAATTGATGGAGTTTACCAACACAACTACTTTAACTGTCAGAGGCTACTCGTGCATTCAATGATATTAAGGAATACGAATCCTACGAATGTAATTGATCAAATACACCAATCTAATGCAGCTGTTCCCTACCGTCTGTAACCGACGCAAAATTTACGATGAATCAGTAGATGCACGTTCAGTTTGTGAGCGTAGATCTGTGCGTAATGCCATTCACCTTGCAATCCATCACTCAAATGTGCTCGGAAACAGCATTGAAAATAATTAATCTTCATTAAAAACACTCGCCCTCAACCAGATAAAAATGAATTTTTGTAATCTTTACGCTTAATGGTAATCCTCAGTGAGGTTTGCAGATGTGAAAAAATTAAAATAAACGAAAGTATGACGCGTGATTGAAAGAATACGCTATGTAATCTCATTGATATAAAAGAGTTCATGAACAAGTTCATCCCACTGTTTTAGTCTCAAAATGGAAGAGTTTACCTCAATGAGAAGTGAAGACAGCCTCGAAACACAGCCTCTGGTGTGTAAATAACAGCATCTCACGACATGAGGTGTTCATTTTGTTTACTGTGTAAGTTCGGGCAAATTCCTCATAGATCGATAAAGTAAAATTAGGTCATCTTTTCTGGAATGATGTATACAAATCAATAACTTTGGCCTTGGGCACCCCAGTTCGTCATGGCCAAATTGGCCTCTGAAATTACTCGTGATCAACAGTTGGCAATTGAAAAACTGCAGTGAATTTTAGCATCAGAGACCATCAAACCCAAATTTGACCTACTATATATGCTCATCTTTTCAACAATCTGGCTCTCGATGAGAATATCACTCTTCTCTGTGGCCTCTATCTATCATTTAAATTACATTTCATCAACTCAACCGCATACTTGAGGTGCTCCCTAAACTTCAGACTATCTTGCAAGTTTTAGGGGCAGAACGTGTCTACCTAAACAAGTACTCCATTTTGGTGATGCTGGCGACCTGCTCAATGATGATCATTTCTCACGACGAAATGTTATAGTTACGATTCACAGCTAACCACCTCTGTGCTTTCTTGTCACCAACGACGTATCGAGGGATCGAAGAATATGATCGATCATATTAAAGTACAAATTCTGAAAAAGTTATCAAATAGGTATACATACTTACAAGACTTCCCGGAAAATCTGATTCACAATCACAATTCTTCACGCATGGACACCTGACGAAATAAATTTAACAGCAGTTTTTGCAAAACTAATTCTTTGATTTCGNAAATATAACAGCGGATAATATATTACTATACAGGGTGAAACGAGACCAAATTTTCAATAAAAATTACTTCAAGACTATCTAATCGCTTGAGTTACATCATCACGCACAGTTTTTTAAAATATTTGCCAAGTTATATTCAGAAAAAAGTGAGCTTTTTGGATCAACTGCTGTGAATCACAATGTAAGGATTCATGGGGGTTCGTTTCAATAGAATCTAAACAAAATGTTCACATCGTGCGTCGAGGAATGTGCGTCAAGAACCAAATGAAAAAACTGAGTAATAATATGGTGAATAGATGCTACTCCAATCATACCGAAAAAGTGCACACTAACTCTCAATGTGTCGCACGAATTAAGTGGAATATAAGCATAATAAGAAGTGATCTGAAGTGAAGCAACACTCACACACGAATTTTTTTGAGTGGAAAATACGTGTGATAAGAAGTGAACTGGATTGAGGCAACACTCAAACACGGACCGGACGAATTGAGTGGAATATAAGCATGATAAGAAGTGAACTGGAGTGAGGCAACACTCACACACGGACCAGACGAATTGAGTGGAATATAAATATGATAAAAGTGAACTGGAGTGAGGCAACACTCACACACGGACCAGACGAATTGAGTGGAATATAAGCATGATAAGAAGTGAACTGGAGTGAGGCAACACTCACACACGGACCGGACGAATTGAGTGGAATATAAGCACGATAAGAAGTGAACTGGAATGAGGCAACACTCACACATGGACTGGACGATGACAGTCGGGCCAGTTCCCGCTCCAGAACACGTCTTGCCGGTTTGTACGGTGTACCCGTTACTGGCGCCCGTACTTGGGTACGAAAGACCAATGCTACACGCAAGCAGACTGCAGCACAAGCGGAAACAAAGCCCAATTTTTCTCCCCATCATTGCAACTCAAAGAGCCTAAGTGTATTTTGTGCCTTAAGGTTTGTTAGAAATAATTTAAATGTATGAGAACAAAACCGATGACATGCTTTAAAATCTGAAAAAATATACAAAATGAAAAACGTATTTCATTTCTGAGCCTGGTTTACATTGCACGCTTCATCAGAACACGACTGTGACTGTATTAATTGCGACGAATTTTTTTATTCCTGCAGAAAAATAGAAAGAGCTCGGGAGAAAGAAAATTAAAAATATCAAGCGCAATAGTCATGCCCTTCTCATCTTTGAATGTGTGTACAAACTCTCAATTAAGTAAAATTTGTGTGGAAAGTGAACATTGTTAGGAACAAATGTTATGTTTCCAAAACTTTGTGAAAATGAAATGGACAATATAAACTAATCTAAATAAGTTTAAGAAAATAGAGCCATCTGCCGTTACAGACATCCTACGGTGTACATTAACAAGTGTTCATACCTTAATACTACCATAGGCAAAGTCTTAGGACTTACGATCATCACAACTAGATATGCACCACCCATTAGGCAACGAGTAGCCATAGCGCACCAAAATCTTTCTCGCCTTTATCACTTCAAACACCGAGACCAAAATGTAAAGGCAAACTATACAATACCCTTATTGGACCAACTCTCATTTACCTTATGATACCCCGGCACACAGTCTCACCGATATCAACACATTACTGCAACGTGTACCGAACCAAGCAACAAAATATATTACTAACTCAAAACGGCAAGACTATCTCACCTTAGCACAATTACACCGCCGTACAAACTTGCCGCCGATCAACATAATACTGCACGGGAACACGGGAAAAGAATATGGCAAAACATTTGTGACAAGTACCAAAAACTTTATTTACAACTCACAGTGCCACAAAACGCCTCTCAGAATCACACAAACAATTTTGCAACTCAAAAATGAAAGCACATGCCTCTTACCGCAACCAAAGTACGCCTGACGATCTACAACAAACAAGCACTTTCTCACAACCTTCTCTTCAGGGAGAAGGAGGGTTCCTACGCCTACCCGCACGTAACGCAAACTTAAGGGAATCGAATAGTTTTTCTCTGTGAAATATTCGAAAATTCAAAAAATGCTTCAGGAGTGAAATTAGCTTTGAGGTATTCACATTACGTTTAAAACATTCGAATAGACATTTACACCCATAAAGTTTTTGAAATTTAACGATACTCTTCTCCTCCCCTCCCCTCCCAAAGGAAAATTTGTTAAAATTTCGGTTTCTCAGCCAACCTTGCACATAGAGACGGTTGTTTTTTTAAGATTCCCAATGAATATATCTATAAAAGTGAGTAACAGTATTTTGATATTGCTTTATAAAAAATGTAAGAAATGTTTTAATTCCTAAAATCGAATTATTTTTAGTATGGCAATAACAAATTTCTAATCAACTTATCGAAAACCTACCTCTAATTTTCTCGTACTCCTTGATCTTCACGATGCAAGAAATATCCCCTCCACAGGTGAAAAACTGTGGGAGAAATTGAGCCGTAAAGTAAAAAAATTTTTTTGCGAAAATGTCTTTTCAATTTTCTCAATTTCTCCTACAGTTTTTCACCTATGAAGATCTCTTCAGCATCGTGAAAATCAAGGTTAGTATTAAAAAATTGAGAGGTAGGTCTTTGATAAGTTGATTAGAAACGTTTTTATTGTCATGTAAAAAAGCAATTAGGTTTTCAAAATGCAAACATTTTTAAAAATTTTTTCAGAAGCGAAATCGAAAAACTATTACTTATTTTGTAGATATGTTCATTGTGAATCGAACAAAAAAAAACAATCGTCTCTATGTACAATATTGGCTGAGGAGTTGAAATTTTATAAAATTTTCCTATGGGAGGGAGGAGGAAGGTATAGGTAAATTCCAAAAATGTTATGGCTCTAAATGTCTATTTAAATGCTATGAAGATGTTGTGAATATCTCAAAACTCATTTCACTCCTAAAGTATTTTTTATGAATTTTTAAAATTTAATTAAAAAACGTTCGATTCCCTTAAGATTATTATTCAAGTTGCTCTAGTTCCTAATTTTGTTCGAAGCATGTAATATATTATGTTGCTGTTTAAAGGTATTTGCATGTTGCAGCCTAAGCTCTTCAGGTTCCCTCCACTGGAC